>PVJS01022559.1:0-30422 GCA_004027185.1 Glis glis
ACACACACACACACACACACACACACACACACACACACACACATACACACACACACCCTAGTCCAATAAAACAGTATCATAAGATTTCTTTTAAAATGTATAATCAGGGATCTGCCATTAAAATATGGGCAAATACTATATGCATGTGTTATCTTTTACTCCAACTGTTTAAGAGTAATAACTGTACCAGAAAACATCACAAATTGGTTTTTTCCCTTTACAGCATTCAAATAATGAGATCACCAAAATCAGATCCCAATTTAAAAAAAAATACAATATTCAGAAGAGATAATGTTTAAATGGACAGTTCTAAATATGATTATAATCATTATAATTAATGATTTCTTTAGCAGACATATTTGACATCTAATTGAATATTGTTCCCTTCAAAGTCATCTGGTTTTACTTGGGCAACTAATACTCATTCTAATGAAGTTGCCATCATTTATTTTTAAAACTCCTCTCCTTAGAAATAACATTAAGGAAGGTAGTAAGTTATGGGGAAATCAGTTGTGTTATCAAATTAGTATCACTTTCTGCATCTCTAAGCATGTTCTCTTTCTCGATCTACTTTTTCCACTGCTTCCACTTCTGAGTAACCTTTAAGCAATTTCCAAAAAGCAAAATCACCTCAGTAAGATGAAGAGTGGTTACTATTGAAGATAGTAAAAAGAAGAATCTGCAGCAAATTCCCAGAGAGGACCTCACCATAAAAAACGAATATGATCAGTCTTAATTTCTTTAATATTCTGAATAAGGGAACTTCTGTGATTCCCCAGACTTTAGTATGATTTTAAAAATCAAAAGATATGAGATAAGATACCTCTGAAAAAGGTTGTCACTTTGTTCAGGGTCATTTGATGTTGGACTTGGCTGTTCTTCATTGGAATTATAGAACTTAGATTGTTAATAACTGGAGAATTTTGGAACTTAGATTGCTAGTCATTGGAGCAAAGCAAACCCAAGAAAAGTACCTGTTTTGTTTTGTTTTCAATACTCCTTTGTTTTGTTTTGTTTTGTTTTGTTTTCAATACTCCTTTTCTAGCCAGGCATGGTGGCACACATCTGTAATCCCAGTACTTGGGAGGCTGAGACAGGAGAATCGCACGTTCAAGGACAGCCTCAGCAACTTAGCAAGGACCTCCGCAACTTAGTGAGACCCCATCTCAAAATAAAAAATAAAATAGGTCTGGGGCTATAGTTCAGAGGTAGAATGCCCCTGGGTTCAATCCCAGTACCACAAAACAAACAAACAAAAAAACAAATGATATTAATAATAACAACAACAACAATAATAATAATACTCATTTCCTACTCTCCTGACAGAAAATTGGTCATTTTGATTCAAGCCACCATAACCTTCCCCTAGGTCAGGAATGGTTCTGTCTTCCTCAGTGCTGTGGGAATGAGGGGACTGTGGGTGCCCAGAGCTCAGAGGTACGGAGGGATCTGCACTCAGCTGAGCAGTTGAATGCCAAAATGAAGTCTCTGTGATCTCCAGGAGTCCTTAATCCTCTTGGTGTGTTATCAGGGTCCTGTCATCACTGACTTCGAGTTTGGGGATAAAAATGACTGCAGTGCCCCCTGTACTGAATTAGGCAAATTCGAGGCTGCCTGGCAGAATAGAAAACTCACATGGATATATATAATGGAATAGTTAGTAAAACACTCCAGATATTGCAGTGCTATTTTCTATTCCTCTGGAGGCTAATTTTACCAATATGAAATTAGCCTTTTCCACACTGGTACTGTTCCTGAAGTTGGATGAATGAATCCCAGATGGCCTCCATTTCAAATAATCTATAACATCTCTCTCCTGGGTTTTCTTTTTTTTTTATACTTTATTTTTGAAACAGGGTCTCACGAAGTTGCGGAGGGCCTCACTAGGTAGAGAGAGAGAGAGAGAGAGAGAGAGAGAGAGAGAGAGAGAGAGAAAGAGAGAGAAAGAGAGAGAGAGAGAAAGCTGAGGCTGGCCGCGAACCCCGATCCTCCGGTCTCCGCCTCCCAAATACTGGGATTACAAGCGTGCGCCACCACACCCGGCTTCTCCTGGGTTTCCTTTGCTGAGATGGGGGGAGGGAGGCTCCTGGGGTAATGCTCACCTATGCACCTATGCAAACAGAGTACCAAGCGGTGGCAGTTGCTACAATGGAAGACACTTTCTTGGTTCCCACTTTGATGTAGTATCCAGAATTTTCTCTTTTCCTGTGAATATTCTATTCTGCCCTGTTGCACACCCCTTTGTCACGTGGATGTGTGTTTACCATAGGTCTTTAACCTGTCCTCCCCGTGAAGATAAAGCAAACAGATGTACATGAAGCTATCTTATGCAGTAAAAATGTGAAATTTGAACATTGCTTCGCAAGTATTGTATAAATAACAAGTCTGTAAACAAATTTCTTATGTAAACATACAAGGGAATAAAGACTTTTATCTGTTCAAATGAGAGCATGATGTTTAGAGATGTAAATAACTTTAAATAGCTGCTGTTTTCCTGAGCTGTAAGCCCACTTCTACAGGATGGATTTTTTATGCTTTTATTGGCGCATTATAATCTCACATGATAATGTAAATCATAGTGATAGTGACATACATGCACACAGCACTTGGTGGGCTTCCACCAGCTCCTTCTCCATTCCCGCCATTCCCCGTACAGGGTATTGAGATTGACATTGGTATTCTCACATATGTACATAATGTCAGAAGTGATTCCTCCATTGAACCTCCCCTTCCCCCCTTCCCCTAGACCACCTCCCTGGCTCCACTGAAGTTTCTCCTCCATTATCTAAAGTCCCTCTGGTATACAGGATGGATTTAAATACATTGTCAAGTGACAGTGAGTACCAGAACACAAAAAAAAAAAAAAAAAAAAGGAGAGACATACCAAGGACAGTTTAATGAGTCATGGCCATCCTGGAGGAAAAAAACCCTTGTGGTCAAGTAGAAAAAAAATCTGTGAACCTGCATTTCCTATGACCAGATCTGTGGTTGTAAAATGGAGCACAGATTTGTAGCCACCTCTAATTTAAGCTTTAATATACCCAAGCTAGCCGGGCGTGGTGGCGCATGTAATCCCAGTACTTGGGAGGTTGAGACCGGAGGATCCGGGTTCGCAGCCAGCCTCAGCTACTAAGTGAGGCCCTCCGCAACTTCCTGAGACCCGGTTTCAAAATAAAGCATAAAAAATAGGGCCGGGGGTGTAGCTCCGAGGTAAAACGCCCCTGGATTCAATCCCCGGTACCGCCAAAAAAAAAAAAAAAAAAAAAAAAAAATATATATATATATATATATATATATACCCAAACTAATTTAGTTAAACATCTTAGAAGAATTTTAGGTTGGTGAGAACAATTTTATGCCCACTGAGAAATTTCTCTCGTTTAATTGCCTCCTGGGCTTGGGAGGCACAGTATCACTAGCCAGTGTTGGTCCCCGGCCAGTTGTGGGTTTTACTGCAACTACCCAACATATGGTAGAACCAAATGCTTAAGTTTATTATCGAAGCCAAAAGGTCATGGAAATGGTTAGCTTGGTGTGCATCCCTAATTCCTTGGTTTGGTTCCAAGACTGAAATTCAACGGATGCCACATTCTCAAAATCTTGTGGGGGGATATTCTGCTTTCTATTCACTTACTACAGGCAAAAGTTTCTCTATATTCTAAGTCTTTATTTTCAGTTCTTGCCAAGAATTATGTCTTTGAGAGTCCCTGTCACTGTTATTCCAGTTTATGGTGTAGAGAAAAGTAAAATTCTGATGTTGTATGAAGGAAGATCCAGCCTGAAATTTAAGTCTTCAGATTTTGATCCTTCAGAGGGTTCTTGATGACCCTCACTATGTCAATCAGACAGAATTAACAGGGCCAACCCATCCCAAATCATCCAGCACTTGTGGTTGCTTTGGAAGGCAGTAGGATCTAGTGAGATAGTTGCCAAGTCACCGGGAACTTTGGGGTACTCCTTCGTTACTCCCTGAAGCACATGAGTTCTTACTGAAATGTACATAACTTGGAGCCTCAAGATAAGACTAATATGGAGTTACCTCTAGAGGAAGTGTCAAAAGAGAGCTTTCACCTGGCACAGTCCTACATCAGAACAAGAATAAGAAATGTGTTTTGACTTCCTGCTTAATATGATGTAGTAAACCAAAAGAAAAAGAGACATGACCCAGTTTGAGGCAATCATCACAGAATGCCTGCCTTAGTCTCCATGATAAGTAAGAGAGGCCAGGCTCTGGGTTAAGCCCCTGAAGAGCAGACCAGTTTTATTGTGCTCTGTAGGCCCAGGGTATCTGCTGTGTGTGCAGATTCCATTGGTTACCAAAGTATCTGGGCCAAGGCATGGGGTAAATTGGTGTAAATCCTTCATTGCAAGTTGGCAGACTGATTCAAACATGTTTTCCTGTGGGTACAAGGCTATTTTCATATACAAGGACTGTTCACCCTAAAAACACATGTTTTCCCTGTAAGAACACACTCACATATTTTTAAAAAAGACCTTTAATTGGCAATAAGATTTCCTATGTCCCTTCTGTGTACAGTTATTAGGATCTTTCCTCTTAGCTACCTTGTTTCTTGTACTCCTCCCACCAGGACTCCCTAAGGAAATGTAGATGTCAGGGCTTCCCCATCTTCTCCGGCATTTCTTTAGCTCTCAGAGTGCCAGGCTTGGAGAGTTGCAATGGGTGGCTCCTCTCCGCCTCAGTCACAGAATAGAAAAAGAAGGGAAAGGTTGAGACACTTGGCCTTCTCAGGAAAATCAACTAAATGTACATTTGCAGTCTTACAAGGCAGATTGATGCTAAACGAAAGATAGGAAATAGCTCTGGTGTTTGTTTTGAAGAACAGATGAGTTTTCCCTGTAAACTCGATGTTATGGTGTTTTTCTAACTGGGAACTTTTAAAAGTTGCTGGTATCTTAAATATGGTTTATCCTATTACTCATCAGAAAGGTCATGAAATATGCTCTGAGTTGAAAAGTTTCTCAAGTGAATTTTTGACCCAGCACCCACTTTTTAACAGAAATAGTTTTGATGGGTTGGGCATGTTTTTCCTTCCTGTCCAACTCTGGATGTGGGACCCCTTTCCCCTGGTACTTCACATTTCCAAAGATTAATCTAGCACTATAGGCATCCAACGTGGCCCTAGGCCAGTAAGCAGCTGCTTTTTGTAGTCTCTGCACACAAGTTGGTTTAACTGAATTCAATTTAAATTTCCAAAAACACTGACTCCAGTCAGACTAGTGTTTTGTTTTTGTTTTTATAGTACTGGGGATTGAACCCAGTGATGCTCTGCCACTGAGCTGCACACCCAGCACTTTTGTGTGTGTGTATGTGCGTGCGTGTGTGTGTGTGTGTGTTACTGGGGATTGGACCCAGAGGCAATCTACCTCTGAGCTATACCCTCAACCCTATTTTATTTTTATTTTGAAACAGAGTCTTACTAAGTTGCAGAGAACCCCCCAGCACTTTTTATTTATATATTGTTTTCGAGACAGGGTCTCACTAAGTTGCCAAGGCTGGCCTGGAACTTTTGATCCTCCTACCACAGCCTCCTGAGTAGCTGGGATTAATAGTGTTCATTTTAGCCAGGCATGGTGGCCCACATCTGTAATCCTAGTACTTGGGAGGCTGAGACAGGAAGATCTCGGGTTTGTGGCTAGCCTCAGCAACTTAGGGAGGCCCTCCTCAGCTTAATGAGACCCTGTTTCAGAATTTTAAAAAATAGGGCTGGTGGTGTAGCTCAGAGGCAGAATGCGTCTAGGTTCAATCCCCAGTACTCCCCCACTCACAAATAGTGTTCATTTTGATTATTTATCAGTACAATGCTAGAGTTAGTCATTGGCTTGACTGAATTTCCCCTCCCCCCAAAAAAGAGATATTTTGCATTCCTACAGAACCAGTTTAACAACATCAGCTTTGGGGGCACTTCTGAATTATGAGAAATTGTGCCTTGATTTCGGCAACTGAAAACTTTGTCCAACTGTTGGTATGCAAGGAAGTATTAAGTTTAAGGAGTATTAGGGGCCTCTTGTACCTCTTTTGGGCTTGGTGAATTTTATTTTGGGAAAACTGTTTTTGTACGCCTTTCATTTGAATTCCCTACCCTGCCCCCAGCCCCCCAGAAATTGTCATCTGGGTATCACTGAGACAGATCTACTATCAATACACTTGCCTGAGATATTAAGATTGTATCTTTTCACATATCTTAGAAGGGAGATGGTGTTCCGTTTATTTCTGTCAGCTGGCTGATGCTTTAGTAACTGCACATCTTAAAGTTGTAATGCAAAGAAAAATTATTCTCTTCAAAATTTACATGCTTCAAAGACTATTCAGAAAACTATTTGGTACCAGTACAGAATTTGACTTGAAAATCAAATTTTGAATTCACAGAATGCATTCACACTGATAGAAAGGGAAATAAAAATGAGTGGGGGAAAAACACTTTTTGTTTCTGAAAAAAATTTAAGGTCAGAGCTGTTTAAAAAGAAGCACTGCTAAAAAAGTTTAGAGGATTCAGAGAAACATAGTATTTTTGTACAGTATCTTATCAAATGTTCAGACCTCTCTTCATTTTCTTTACAATGTAATGTCTCTCTAAGTGGTTTCCCAATAAACTGATTTTGATGCTTCTTCTGCTGTGTTCTGTGTGCTTAATTCAAGCAGAAACTTTAGTAGGGGATAATTTTTTAACAGAAATTTCTGTAAGCTAATGGTTTTCATAGGAGGGGAGAGGGCCTGTGTGGGAGGGGAATGATGAATTCCATCTGTACGGAGGTCCTGAGTCATTTATTGGCTCCAAATCATTGTACCTAATATTCTTATCCTGGTGGGTTGGGAAAGTCCAGTGGTGTCTCTTTATTGAGCCCATGATGAAATGATACCTGTACCCCCAACCACCCTTTCTCTGGATTCTTCTTGCTTAGTTACATATGCCTTTTTCCTGCCCTCTTGCTAACATGTGCCCAATGACATACTTCTAACCTGCTAATATTTCTTGGAAGGTAAGCTCTCTTGCATTCTGATAATTGTCTATTTGATTTTAAAAGCCAGAGCACCCTGAGGCACCTCTACCTAGATAGCCATTGAGTAGTATATTGGAATTTGCTAATACTTCTGTAATTACCCATGCATTTTACTCCTTCTGCTTAAAGAACTTAATGATGGATTCATTTAAGCAGAGGAGATCTTTGCTAACTTAGAAGACTGAAAACAAAATTCCAGGGCAACTCCAGCTGAAGGTGATTTTATTTTATATGATTTTGATTCTGTATCCTCTGCTTAGAAAGTACCTTCAGCTTTGGTATTTGGGCACTCCGGTGCTCTTTGAGTAGTGCTTGTGATGTCAGTCATCAAGTAAACTTGCATTTATTGAGCAGCCAAGTTCTGCTTCTTTCAGAGGGTCTGTCCCTCTGCATGTGGAGTGGATGACCACATGTCAGATACGGAATTGAGTTCCTCCCCAGACAGTATCTACACAACCCAAAACTGTCGTGGTATATGTGGAGATGAGTGACTGGGTTTGTTTTCATTCCATGATGAGCCAGTGACAGGTAGAGCAGGTGTCCGTGCCTGGCCCCACGAGTAGGAGCATTGTGTAGTTACGCTGAATGTCTGTGTGCCTAACATCTTCATCTCCTTTCCTGTACATCGTGCCTATCATGTTCCAAAACGTGAGACAGTGGTTGGTTGTGTTCTAGCTTGTGTGCAGTTTCCTTGCCTGACTTTCATTTTTCTGTTTTTCCTTTTCCATTTTCAACATCTATTATTTGGTCCCACAATGTTTCTGCCGCGGGTTTACCATTAAATGTTCCCAAAGTGGTTGAACTGACCTACACATTAATTCTGCATTTTATGCTTTTCTAGGTCTCCAGAGAGAGTCCAATCCTTGTCCTGTAATTACTGTAGAGCACTTTAAAGAATCAGCAGGCATTAAAGGCCTTCCCCTGTATCCAGAGCCCTCCAGAGTACCTGGCACAAAGACTCAGAACAGCCTAGAATCTGACTACTTGGCCAGAGATGGCCCTTCAAGCAACAGCTCTTTCCACAGCAGTGAAGAGGAAGGGACTGACCTGGAGGGCGACATGCTAGACTGCAGTGGGTCTCGACCTCTCCTTATGGAGTCTGAAGAGGAGGACGAGAGCTGCAAACCACCCCAGGGGAAGCTAGGAGGAGCCATTCCCTTCGCTCCGCTCGAAGTCTCTACTGAGCCAGCAAAAGCAGTGCAAGGTGGGAGAAAGAACCAGTTCCAGACCCTCACACAGCCAGCCACCGATGGCGTCGGAGAACCAGACATTTTCTCTACAGCCCCCTTCAGGAGCTCAAGAGTTCCAACCAATGATATGGACATTTTCTCCAAAGCCCCATTTGTCTCCAAGGGTAGTGTGGCTCCTTCCCAGCCAGAGGAGGTGGACGTGTTCTCGAGAGCTCCTTTTACCAAGAAGAAGAGCATGGAGGAGTTAACAGTCGTCCAGAGCTCCTCCCAGGAGCCACCTGCACCAGCCAGTCTCCTTGGTCAGACAGGTGATGTCCCTCTGCTCTCGGGCCTTGATAGAGCAATGTACAATTCTGTCCAAGCTCAGTATTCCATGGCTGGTTTTGTGCAACAATCTAACCTCCCCTCCCATTCTGCACAAGCAGCAGACCATCTTGACAGCATCTCTCCCAGGGGATCCTCCCTGGAATCTGGGGGGCATCCCAGTGACAGAAACAAAGGACCTCAGCCCCAGAAAGAAGCTGTCTCAGGCCCCGTGGCTGGCAAACCATTCCGCCCCCAGTCTTTATCCAAATATTCCCGTCACTATAGCCCAGAAGATGAGCCAAGTCCAGAAGCCCAGCCCATTGCTGCCTACAAAATTGTTTCACAGACAAACAAGCAGTCAATAGCTGGCTCTGTTTCCATCACATCCCTTTCCTCCAGGACTACGGAGCTGCCGGCTGCGGATCCTTTTGCTTTAGCCCCCTTTCCTTCAAAAGCAGGCAAGCAGAAACCTTAGGAGCAGTACCTGAGCCTTAGGCCTCTGCCTCCACCCCACCCCACCACCACCACCATACCACTCCCAGCTGAGCCTTCCCAAGAAGAGAGTATCAGTTATTATCTTTCCATCCCCTGCATCAGAGCAGAATCTCTTCAAGTCAACAAACTCAGTTAAAGTGATACTTAGTTGAAGCACCTCTAAGTTATGCTTATTTCCTTTGTTGATATTCATTTCCGAACTTTGAGGCACTTCAATTTCCTTCATTAGAGGCCTTCCACCTCTACCCAGAACTCTTGCCCACCCCTGCAAGGAATCTTTCACCCCATCCCCAGGGGCCTCATTATTGCTAGTTTTAATACTGCAACTCCTGTTCTGAGTCATGTCCATTGAAGAGTCAAGGTTAATCCCTCGGGGACTTGATTTAATACTCTTGGAAAGGGAAGATTTCTAGACAGAAGAGCAATATAAAAATCCTGCACATCAAGGGGAAGTGTAATTCTGCAGCTACTAACCATTCCTGTAGAACCAGCAGCTCTGGAAGGGTTCCGTGGATGTGTTTCTGGGCGTGTGTGCAGGCCAGGCTGGCCCGTGGGTGTGAGCGTCTGCGGGTGTGTGATGTGCGTCAGATGGTCTACTGTGCACGCAGATGGGAGAGCCGAGCTTGTGTCTACTCATGTGGGCAGGGCCTTCCCCACATCCATGCTTTTTAAATTAGTATGGATGCACAGGTGTGTGTGTGTGTATGTGTGTGTGTGTTTGTGTGTGTGCGTGCATGTGTGTGTGTGTGTGTGTGTGTACGCCCATGCACAGGGAACATTTTTCCTTTAGGTAAATCCTGTCCCACCATGCCTACCTCCACAATCAAATCACTCATTTACTGGCATTTGCCTGCTGACCTAACTGACTTGAACCCTGCTTTTATTTAGGTTTTTTTATGGCAAAAATGGAACTCATTGGAAGATATAGGAAAATCCTGTAGGAACTGAGATTTCAGAGTATATATTTTTCCCTCCAGAATATGCTCTTTGCTATTAATAAATTCCATTTACCTGGTTGTGAAAATTTAATTTTTTAATTATATGTTTTCCCCTTACAACAATAGAAAAGAGCAGCTTGTTACAGTTCCAGCCTCTGGGAATCTGGACTCAATGCCATCATTATGGAATTCATTAATCATGAGACTAAGCTGCAAAATAGGTTTGCTTGTTTTGGTTTTTTTTTTTTTTTTACCCAAATCCTTACCATCTTTTTCTACTGCCTGTTGAGGAAATAATGGTTCTGAGACATGTAAATAAGGTTGTCTGGAAGAATGGAAAAGAGCTGAATCAGCTAGGTATGAAATACTTTAAATTCTCTCTCCTTTTCAGATGCTAAAATAGGATAGACAGGTGACTGACTTATGTTTTTAAAAGTGTCTTTTATTTCTGGAAAGATCTGACTCATTCCTAGCTTTTCTCCTGCCCTTTATTTTTAGTGCCTTAAAATAAAACCTACGTCTCAATGAGAAGATGTCTGCTGAGGAAGTTCAATTTAATGGAAAGAGTTGCTGCATCGTGTTTTCAACCTGAGAGCTTCCTGTGATTTCTAGTAAATGTTACCACTTTCTCCACTAGCTGGGGAAGTTCAGAGAGTTGTGTACCAAACCAGATTAGTGATTGGAAATTTGTCCAAGAATCAAGCCTAAATGCCAACCAAGTTCTACTCACTTGATTTGGTGTGATATTCTTTAAACTTAAAGTTCAGGGGGTCGGAGATGTAGCTCAGTGGTAGTGCCCTGAGTTTGAGCTAAAGCACCAAAAACTAAAGTAAAATTCAGGGATCTTGATAGTAAAATAAGAACAGCTACTTTTCAAAAATTTTTTCCTTTTGTTTACTCTCTACCTATTTCCAGGTTAAAAAAAAATAAACTTAAATAATTGGTACTGTGTCCATCTGTAATCCTAGTACTTGGGAGGCTGAAACAGGGGGATCACAGGTTCAAGGCCAGCCTCCGCAACTTAGCAAGGCCCTCAGCAACTTACTGAGACCTTGTTTCAAAATAAAAAATAAAATAGGGCTGGAGGATATAGCTTAGAGGTAGAATGCCTTTGGGTTCAATCCCCAATACCACAAAAATAATAATAATAATTGGTACTGTGTCAAGGCTACCAACAGTGGTTTCCCAAGTAAGGTCTCGGCTGTGGCCAGAAACCTGTCTCAACTTTGGTGGATGCTAAATGTTCACTCTAAGAATTTGCTTTCTCCCAATTATTATTTCTCATTTTTCTCCATTGGATGAGTAGTTCTGTCTAGTACACATGGAACTTTGCACTCCAAGCCCTTCCCATGGCAGTTATCAAGTGAAGCCCTCAAAAGCATGAGCTAAAGGGATAGGACTGTTCACAGAGAATTCTCACCTGGAATTACAGGTTCTTGCCAGATGTGGTGGCACATGCTTGGAATCCCAGCTATTGAGACTGAAGCAGGAGGATTGATTGAGCCCAGGAGTTGGAGGCCGACCTGGGCAGCAGAGAGACCCGACTCTTTAAAAAAAAAAAAAAAAAGGAAAGGAAAGAAAAGAAACTTTTGAAAGTGGGAAGCCATTCTAACTCATTCTCCCATATATTCAGGTTTACCTCAGTGACAGCCCCACAAAGCGTTTTTCCTTTGTCTGTTTGTTCACTCCCTCTTCATCAAGTGGCCATTTTAATTCTCAAGGTACAAATCAGAATAAAATCTTGGTGATTTTATTATGTTCTTCAATCATTTGTGAAGCACAGGCTTGAAATCCTTTTTCGATGCTTGCTGGAACCCCGGATGGGTGGAATCCATACATACTTTCTTTGACTAGGAAAATGAATGTAACCACATGCACATTGCTTTTTTTTACTCAGTAATGCATGAAGAAATTTTCACTTGTGGATTGCAGTAATTATAAGCTAATAATTCACTTGTGGATAATATTAATTATAAGATAATTGGTGAATTCTGAAGACTAGTACTACAGTAGGGCTTTGTCCCCTTTCTACTGGTCAAGTTCAGATCATGTAGAGTAAATGCATCATTTAAAGATTAAGTGGCCTTGCCAGAGGCCATCTACAATTTGGGAATCTGGAAAATTTCGTTTCAAGGGAAATCAGGAGTGCTAAGGGAAATCAGGAATGCTTGGGGTACTATAAATTAGTACCAAATGAATGTTTCCAGTAAATAGATTGCAACAATTTAATATTAAAGAGGAAAAGGAAAACATATAATCAACAAAATGTACTTTGTTTTAGCCCGTGTTATGTTGTGTGTTATTTGCTTTACACATTTGATAGGAAATACGGGGATTGTTGACCTTTCATTTCAGTGGAAAGCAATGAGCCAGAGTATATTTAGACAAAGCATTGAGCCACAGCATGCACTGGTGAACTCTGAATAGTGCCTGTTAATTGAGTGACAGGCACTGTTGAATTCATGAAGTTATACTTCGCCAGTTTCTTGGGCTCACATGTAGCCCTTTAGCTTCAAATCCATGGTTAGATTAGAAAATGAAATTAACAATATTTCATGCTGAAGCAGATGCTGGGCAGGACCAAAGGGAATCCAAATCAAGTGGCCATTTTATTTTGGCCCACTTGTTGAGTTGAAAATCTTACATGCGTAGGCTGGAGTGTATGTGTTTACTGGCCCATGCTGTGTCTGTGTTTCATCTGACAACCACAACCTCTTTCTAAACTTTCAAGAAAGATACTGGCTGGGCGTGGTGGCGCACGCTTGTAATCCCAGTACTTGGGAGGCAGAGACCGGAGGATCAGGGTTCACGGCCAGCCTCAGCTACTTAGTGAGGCCCTCCGCAACTTCATGAGACCCGGTTTCAAAATAAAGTATAAAAAATAGGGCTGGAGATGTAGCTCGGAGGTAGAACACCTCTGGGTTCAATCCCTGGTACCGCAAAAAAAAAAAAAAAAGAAAGATAATGATACCTTACCAGCCCATTATTTATTTAGTAAGTTTTAGAGTATGTGTACATCAGTGTTTTCGACTACTTGATGGACATTTCACTGATGCATAAAGGAGAAGAGCAGATTTAAGTATAATCACCAGAGTGATCTGATGATAGGAAGTCTGTATTTCTTCCATACAGAAAAATAATAAAAACATCAAATTATGTAACTTATGTGTTATCTCAAATAGGAAATTTTATTATAGGAAATTAGAGAAGGGTTGAGAGCCAATGCTCTTCCAACAGGAAGGATACAACTTAGAATCATTTGGGTCTCTGAAGTGTCTTTGGAATTGAAATTGGAGAACACATCCCCTCAACTCTGAAATGGCTGCTGGTTTCATAGCAATTTTCTCTGAGAAAATTGGAACCCAAATTATTTTCATGAAAGGTCCACAGGAGAGTTGCAGAAAAGACTGCAGAAGCGAGGAGGCCCTCGCTGATGTCCACAGTCCCCCACCCCCCGGGTTCCAGACCTCCAACCCTTCCTGAGGGAGTAAACACTGAAGATTTTAAATGAAATCATGCTATTTGAATTTTTAGTTTTTCCATTGCCTTTGTCAACTATTTTTTAAACACCAGTACACTTGAAAACTTGTTAATAAAAACTGCACTAAAGAGTTTCAAAATGCTTAAAAATAATAAAAAGTAGTATCTGATTGGAAATTGTTTTTGTTCTCTCCCTGGAAGACTTACCCGGCTTGTTCCCACTTCATTTCCTCACTTGATATTCCCCCCACTTTTTCTTTTTTTTTTTTTTTTAGATGGTACTAGGGATTGAACCCAGAGGCATTCTACCTCCGAGCTACACCCACAGCCCTATTTTATTTTTTATTTTGAAACAGGGTCTCACTAAGTTGCTGAAGCTGGCCTTTTACCTATGGTCCTCCTGTCTCAGCCTCCCAAGTATTGGGATTATGGCATGTACCACCATGCCCAGCAATATTCCCTTATCTTCTTTTTTTTTTTTTGTGGTACTGGGGATTGAACTCAGGGGCATTCTACCTCCAAGCTACACCCCCAGCCCTATTTTTTATTCTTTATTTTGAAACGGTCTCACTAAGTTGTGGAGGATCTCACTAAGTAGCTGAGGCTGGCCGCGAACCTGCGATTCTCCTGTCTCAGCCTCCCAAGTACTGGGATGACAAGTGTGAGCCACCACACCCAGCATTATTCCCTTATTTTGACCATACCAGTAAGTAGCTGATGAGAGGTCTGGTGGAAAGATCATGATAACTTTCAGTTGCCTCCCTTGTTACTATAAACAGTTTCTTAAGTTTCAGCCCAACCTGTGACAACCTCATCAAATAACAATGAAATGTTTCACCTTCCCCATTTCTTTAGGACTAGAAAAAAGGACAAGGAAGGTTGGTAAGACTCTAGCCCTACACTGTGGAAACACAACCCAGAGGCAGCTCTCCACCTTAATCTACTCTAAGGCCCAGAGAGTTCCCAGAGAGTTCTAGAATGCAGGAGCAAGTTTATGTGTGAAGGGAACCTAGAATAGCTGGTAAAAAAAAAATGGTTAGCTGTGGGCCAAGCACATGCCTGTAATCCTAGCCACTTGGGAGGCTGAGGCAAGAGGATCACAAGTTCAAGGCCAGCCTTGACAACTTAGCAAAATCCTGTCTCAAAATTAAATAAAAATAGGGCTAGGGATGTAGCTCAGTGGTAGAGCACCCATGGGTTCAATCCCCAGTACCACACACACATATGGTTAAATGTTAAAAATACATGGCTTAGTTCAATATTCCCATAATTTGTAATTTCATAAATTTAGCCTGAGCTATATCCTTGCAGTCTCTATGTGTGATGCAGTCTTGATATTATTGTAATGATGTTCTTGAAATCACATCAGTGTTACCAATCTTGCATTGTAATAGAACCATATGTATGTGTTAATGAATACATTTGAAACCAGGCACTGTGGTGCATGCCTATAATCCCAACAACTCCGGAGGCCGAGGCAGGAAGATCACAAGTTTGAGGCCAGCCTGAGCAACTTAGTGAGACCCTGTCTCCAATTTTTAAAAATATTTTTAAAAGCCTTGGGGTGCAGCTCAGTGGTAGAGTGCTCCTGAGTTCAATCCCCAGTACCACAAAGAAGGGAGGGGGCAGGGATGCATAGCTCAGTGGTAGAGCACTTGTCTAGCATGTGTAAGGCCCTGAGTTCAATCCAAAGCACATCCAAAAAAAAAAAAACTGATTATTTTTGGCAAAGAATTGCAGAAATGCTTTTTACCAACATCAGTTAAAGTAACAGGTTGGAGATGGGGATGTAGCTCAGTGGTACACACAAAGAAGGTGGGATGTGTTAAGACTTTGGAGTGAAGGGAGACAATTCACCCAAAGGTAGAAAAGGCAGCCTTTTCGCTCAGAAATGGCAAGTAAGTTGTATTCTCTGAGTCTCCTAAAGATTCCCATTGGCAGAGTGTGAGTGGAGTGTGTGTGTGTGCGTGCAATGCTTCCTCATGCTTTCTTTCGTGGTGTTAATTCCAACCCTCCTAATAAAGGCATCCAGAGAATACTGAGAAGTGTCCATAGGTATCTGGCATGAGTGAATTCTGTTCCCTTTGCCAAAAACTCTCCTAGTTAGAACTGGAGTTGTTCTCAGTGGAGGTGGGGGAATCAGTCATACCTTGCCGTAGCCTCCTTCCCCAGCGAGCACCTTCTCATCCACAAGGAAGATTCAGTAGGGCTTGTCCTGAGGACTTCTAGGTAGCCTTGGAGGGCACTAGTGACCAGACACCACAAGGCCCGCAAGACGTTACTTTGAATGAGGGAACATTTCATGTCAGTTTTTAGGGAATAGAAACCAAATAAAGGTCAAGGACCACGCTCATTCCATGGAGAAAAGGCAAACTCGCTCTGCTGACTGTATTTGGAGTTGACTGACTACGGAGGTCTCCCCACTGTGAGGAGTATTGAGGTCATCAGGCCTCAGAAAACAATAACGTGCAAACAATCTCAAGTGCTGTTGTGAACAAGAGAAAGGAAGGAAAAACCATAAAGTCAATCTTAACAGTTTTTGCAATACCTCTTATTTGCAGACTATTGGATTTATGTTATTGCACTCTTGGTGTGATCTATCTTATGTATCTGATAGTTTTTATGAATAATTGTTTGAGTTGTAAACTCCTATATACTTTATTAAAATGAACCTAATTAAATGACTTACACTTTGTGGGTTTTTTTCTTAAATGAGATCTTCCTAGGATTAAAGGGATCCATAGGCATCCTTTGCTGGTACCAAGCCTAATGATACTGTGTGTGTGTGTGTGTGTGTGTGTGTGTGTGTGTGTTGAACCCAGGTCCTCACACACTCTAGGCAAGCACTCTCCCACTAAGCTACAGGCCTAACCTTAGTGAGACATTTTTAATATTCCTGAAGAGAAACCAGCATTAACATAAAGAGAGAAATCTTAGAAAAATTAAGCTAAGAATTTTAAAAATCCATACTTGAGAGAGAACCTGCCTGCCTGCTTCCTCTCCGAATTTGTAAAAATAGCAGAGTGATATTTGACTGAACTTTAATGAGCTTGACCTTAACACAATTCAGGGAGAGCTGGCAGTATGCTAAGTTCACAGAGATGGTGTTCAAAGATCCAGGGATCCAAAGAGTTATAATATGCCTGAATAAACTGGGCATGGTGGCACATGTTTGTAATCCCAGTAGTTGGGAGGCTGAGAATGGAGGATCCGGGTTCACAGTCAGACTCAGCTACTTAGTGAGGCCCTCTGCAACTTAGTGAGACCCTGTTTCAAAATAAAGAATAAGGCCAGGCGTGGTGGCGCACGCTTGTAATCCCAGTACTTGGGAGGCAGAGACCGGAGGATCCGGGTTCACGGCCAGCCTCAGCTACTTAGTGAGGCCTTCTGCAACCTTGTGAGACCCGGTTTCAAAATAAAGTATAAAAAAAAATAGGGCCGGGAGTATAGCTCAGAGGTAGAATGTCCCTGGGTTCAATCCCCAGTACCGCCAAAAAAAAAAAAAAAAAAAAAGAATAAAAAATCGGGCTGGTTGTGTAGTTCAGCAGTAGAATGCCCCTGGGTTTCCATCCCCAGTACCACACACACACACACACACAAAATAATAATGTGCATGAATAAAACCAAAGTTGCCTACTTTTTCTGAAAATGCAGCCATACTAGAGACTGAACAGAAATGGAAAGAGAATGCCAGGGAGCTTGTCAGTGGGGGTCATGGATAAAAAAAGGTTCATGAGGGAAACCCAATCTATAGAGGGGGCACGGATGAAGATGAAGGAATCAGAGAATGAAAAAGAAATAGTCAGCAAGCACACCTAGTACCCCACTCTTGGTTTTATTTTTTTTATATTTTTATTTTTTTATTTTATTTTAATTTTTTGTGGAACTGGGGATGGAACCCAGGGGCATTCTACCTCCGAACTATTTTGGAACAGGGTCTCACTAAGTTGCAGAGGGCCTCACTAAGTAGCTGAGTCTGGCCTCGAACCTGCGGATCCTCCTGTCTCAGCCTCCCAAGTACTGGGATTACAAGCGTGCGCCACCAAACCCGCCTCCACTCTTGGTTTTAAATACCATTCTCAAATAAAAGGAGTCAGGTCTCCAAGGAAAAATGGCTGACTGTAGGGCTACCGCAGGAAATACAAGGATGAACCAGGAGCATCTTGTCGCGTAGTGCCAGAAAGTAAAGAGGTGCTTAAAAAAGAAAAAAGGCACATGGACATGAGCCAACCTGAAAGAACCCCCGAGATTGAAGCTGGAACAATTTGAGCAATAAAATAAATGCCATAGTATTAGATTATAACACAAGATATAAAGTAAATAGCTGTGAACCCACACTGATATAAAAAATTACTAAATAAATGAATAGGGAAGAAAAGACAAATCTCACACAGAATTTCAACTAATTTATATAGATTCCCCTCTAGAAGTGGAGCTGAATTCTACGCACCTTGAATGTGGATTGTGCTTCCACAAAGGAATGTATGGAAAGGGATGGGAGGGTAACTTCACGGTGGGAAACCCTGACAAGATCCCACCTCAGCCAGATGATCAAGGGCCATGTCAACAGTGACAAGTTGTGCTGATAGTGTGCGCCCTTGACAGGATGTCTGTGGACATTCTCCCCCAAACCCATTCGAACCAAGAAAATAACAGCAGACAATCCCCACTGGGCCACATTCTACAAAGTACAGTACCTGACCAGGACTACTCAAAACTGTTGGTTATCAAAACTAAGGAAAGCCTTGCTGGGCGCAGTGGTGCACACCCATAATCCCAGCGACTCAGGAGGCTGAAGCAGGGGGATCCAAGGCCAGCCTGAGCAACTAAGCAAGATCCTGTCCTAAAATGAAAGAGTGCCCCTGGGTTCAATCCCTAGTACCGCAAAAATAAAAGAAACCGCTAAGGAAAGTCTGAGAAACCGTCATAGGCCAGAAGAGTCTAGGAGACCTGAAAACTGAGCATCAAGTATCCCAGATGGAACCCAAGAGCAGAGGAAGAATAAGAGGAGAAAGCAGTAAAATGTGAATAAGTTGGAGTTTAGTTGACGTTGGTTCCTTAGCTGTAATAATCAGTAATGCTGGTTTAAAATAGGGGACCAAAAGCCGGGTGTGGTGGCACACGCTTGTAATCCAGTACTTGGAAGGCTGAGACGTCCATAGCAGGTCAAGGACAGCCTCGACAATGTAGCGAGACTCTCAGCAACCTAATGAGACCCTGTTTCAAACTAAAAAATAAAATAGAGCTGGGGGTATGGCTCAGAGGTAGAACTCCCCTGGGTTCAATCCCCAGTATAAAAATAAATAAATAAGTAAATAAATAAATAAAGGACCTAAACCAGGCACTATGGCTAATGCCTGTAATCCCAGTACTTGGGAGGCTGAGACAGGAGTATTGCACATTTGAAGACAGCCTCAGCAAGTCGTGAGACTCTCATAAACCTAGAGAGACACAGTTTCAAAATAAAAAATAAAATAGGGCTGGGCTGTAGCTTGGAGGTAGAATGCCCCTGGGTTCATCCCCAGTCTCTCTCTCACACACACACACACACACACACACACACACACACACACACACATAGAGGAGCTACACATTTCTCTTTCTTAAATAATCTGGAATAAATATTATTTAATTTATGTATTTTGCAGTACTGGGGATTTTTTTTTTGTATGTGTGTAGTACTGGGGATTGAATCCAGGGGCATTCTACCTCTGAGCTACACCCCCAGCCCTTTTTTTTATTCTTTATTTTGAAACAGGGTCTTCCTAAGTTGTGGAGGGCCTCACTAAGTAGCTGAGGCTGGCCGGAAACCTGCGATCCTCCTGTCTCTGCCTCCAAAGTACTAGGATTACAAGCGTGCGCCACCAAGCCTGGCTGGAATAAATATTATTTTAAAAGCAAAACTCCTACTTCAGTATTTCCCCAAATTGCTCTGCAAGCTGTGTAGCCCATTCCTGGGATGACACGTATGTGGGACAGATTCTGCTCTGCTACCATGTGCTTATTTCTTCTTCATCTGCTCAGTCACCTGCTGCCAAATCAGCCCTAGCAGTCCCAGGTCCCAACCAGGGAACATCTTCCACTCGTGCCCCCCACATGGGGCGCTCACATTCCACCCACATGCCATTGTGCTTCACGGGTATGCCGGGGTACACCAGGCCCCTCTCCTTTCCCTGGCTATAAAGAAGCACCCCCTGAGAGGTTCGGGGCTCACACAGTCTTAGATGTTTCAACAAAACAGCTCCCTTTGGGTGTCACCTGGGGTAGGTTTCATCTCCCTCTCCCCTGGGCTTCACATAGCGTCCACAGAAGCTGGTTCAGAGGACAGTCTGAGCAGCAGGGCCCACTGACCTTCAGCCAAACTTAAGAATATTGGCTCTTTCCCCAGGAGAGGAAGTCTTTCCCAGGGTGAGTTCTTTCCCAGAGGGTTCTCAGGTAAATATTTATCTGCCACACCAACCTGGCAGAAATGCTCAAGACTGTCCCTCACTAGTGAGAACACAGATTAGTCTGATGACCTCAGACATCATCCCTTGTAGATGTGTCAGGAATGGATCTGGAAGTTTTTTGGAGGAAAAGGCAAAAGCATCGCTCTAGCTACCTACGCGACAAGCTCAGTCCAGGGCACTATTAAATGCATTCTCTCTAGCTGGCCCAATCATTTTTGGTAGGTACTGTTCTCCTTATTTTACAGATTTAGGAAAATGAGGGCTGGCTAGGGATATAGCTCGATAGTGGAGCATGTGCTTTATATGGGTAAGGCCCTGGATTCAGTCCCCAGGGACAAAAAGAAAAGAAAAAAAAAGATAAAACTTATTTATTCAACAAGTATTTTGAGGAATTTACTGTATGCTGGCCACGTGAGATGCATCATTAACCATCATAAGCAAAAATCTCCACCTTTGTGGGGCAAGGATCCTTGCAGAGAGGGGAGACTGATGACAAATAATTAGCATAACGATGAAACAAAATATGTATGTTAGAAGGTGATTGGTTCTGTGGAATTTCAGAGGGGTTTCGACTCAGCCAGTACATCTTAAGTGTCTTTTAAATGCCAAGCACTGGGAATAAAATCAAGAAGATAAATGTGGCATGCTCGTGTGGCACTTACAGTCTAGTGAGGCTACAGAGTAATTGGTAGGAGTTAATGTCCATGCCGCCAGCCATAGTGGGAGTATCTTAAACTTTTATTTTTCTTTAAATTCAGCAAAAGAATTTCATCTTATGTGAAGCCTACCCTGGGCCCTCTTCTCGGGTTAGGCCCCAAGGGCATTGCCCCCCAGGACAGTGGCTCACGTCTCCCACCTGCCCCATGCACCCTCCACCCAGCCCTGTGTAGAACTGTGTTCCTCTCCCCTGTGCCTTTGTTGACTGACATCTCTTCTCTGGGAGCTCCCTGAGACCAGCGGTTGTTTTGTTCACCTTTATATCCCTGTGCCAAGGATTCTGATCATCTGTGATAACAGGAAACCTGATCAGACACTGTCATAAGCAAACTTGAGGCTTTCTTTTCGTGCAACAAGAAGTCTGGAAGAGGACGTTGCTGGCAGTTGGCTCATTGACTCAGGAATGTCATGGATGAAGCGTGGATGGGGTCACTCCAACACTTCCACCCCATGCATGCAGGGACAGAGGGGCAGCACTTAGGGTGGGAAGCAAAGCTCTCTGACTTTCTGGGAAGACTTCCATATTTGTTTTATTATGCAAAATGGGGCCATGGGGCCACCCCTGGTTGCAAGGGGGGCTGGAAAATAGGGTTTGTTGTTGTTCTTGTTTATTTTGTTTGTATGTTTGTTTGTTTGTTTGGTACTGGGGGTTGAATCCAGGGACATTCTACCTCTGAGCTAAAACCCCCAGACCTTATTATTTTTTGTTTTGAAATGATCTTGCTAGATTACTGAGAGTCTTGCTAAATCACTGAAGCTGGTCTTGAACCTGCGATCCTTCTGTTTCAGCTTCCCAAGTACTGGGGTTACAGGCGTGCATCACCATGCCCAGCTTAATTTTTTTATTCTGAAACAGGATGTTGCTAAGTTCCTAAGTAGTTTCACTAAGTTGCTGAGGCTGGCCTCAACCCAAGATCCTCCTATCTCAGCCTCCCAAGTACTGGGATTACAGGAGTGCACCACCACACCCAACTGGGAAATAGGTGTTTTAATAATTGTACTCATTGCTATCTGAACAAAATCAGTGTCCACTAGTAAGGAAAATGGATATTGGAGGGCATTCAGCATTGTCTGCCTCAGTCATCGATACAAAGCTCAATGCCCAGCATGAGAAAGCACTCGATAAATAGTTATGAATGATAAATGGGTATATGACTTTTTGGTCCTTGTCACATGGTCTGGGAATCTTCTTAGCCAATAATTAAAATACAGTTGACATCTTTGCTATTTTGGTATTAGGGCTGGCGGTGTGGTTCAGTGGCAGATTGTATGCTTTACCATGCCCTGGGTCCAATCCCTAGCACCACACACACACACACACACACACACACACACACAAATGGTATTAGGGAAAATGATAGTGGTCTGTTAGTCATCATTGCGAATGTGTGTACATCTACATGTGTGAATGTTTAGAGAACAAGAAGGGGATATAAGTAGAAATATACAAGTAGTAGTTTTTCCTTTTCCTAGCATCGCCCTCCCCTCAATGTCTTTGGGAAAGATGGTAAGGCTGTTTCTTATCTGTTCTTGGACTGTTGTCTGGCTGCTGTCCCTAGTTTCACATGCCACTGGACATAGCTCTCTCCATAAAATGCTGCACCCTGCCTTGGCACAGCACCAGGTGAGGGGTGAACCACGCTGTGCCACACTTTTCTTCCCACCCTCTCCTTTTGCCTTCCATATGACCATCACATGGGGTTGAATGCACGTACTGGATTTGACAAAGGGTTAAAGTGACTCCATTCACTCACTCAACAAAGCATTTTGAAGAGCTGGGAGTGTTAGCTCTGTAGTATAGTGCTTGTCTATCATGTGCAAAGTCCTGGGTTTGATCCCCAGCACTGCAAAGCTAAACACATAAATCTATATATAGATAGATAGATAGATAGATAGATATTTTTTTTTTGCGGTACTGGGGATTGAACCCAGGAGCATTCTACCTCCAAGTTACACCCCCAGCCCTATTTTTATTGTTGTTCTTTATTTTGACACAGGGTCTCACTATGTTGTGGAGGACCTCACTAAGTAGCTGAGGCTGGCGGCGAACCCGGATCCTCCTGTCTCAGCCTCCCAAGTACTGGGATTACAAGCGTGCGCCACCATGCCCAGCAAAATCTATCTTTTTTGAGGGCTGGGAGTGTAGTTCAGTGGTAGAAAGTGACAAAGGCTGTAGCACTGAGCTACATCCCCAGCCCAATTTTTTTTTTTTTTTTGTGGTACTGGGGATTGAACCCAGGGGCATTCTACCTCCGAGCTCCACCTGCAGCCCTATTTTTTATTCTTTATTTTGAAACAGGGTCTCACTAAGTTGCAGAGGCCTCACTAAGTAGCTGAAGCTGGCCGCGAACCTGGATCCTCCTGTCTCAGCCTCCCAAGTACTGCATGTGCCACCACGCCCAGCCCCAGCCCAATTTTTTTTATTTTTATTTTTATTTATTATTATTATTATTATTATTATTATTATTATTATTATTATTTTTGCGGTACCGGGGATTAAACGCAGGGGCGTTCTACCACCGCGCTACACCCCTGGCCCTATTTTTATACTTTATTTTGAGACCGGGTCTCACGAAGTTGCGGAGGGCCTCACTACGTAGAGAGAGAGAGAGAGAGACAGGGAGAGAGAGAGAGAGAGAGAGAGAGACAGACACAGGGAGAGAAAGAGAGAGTGCGCGAGCGAGCGCGAGTGTGCGCGTGCAGGAGCTGAGGCTGGCCGCGAATCCAGATCCCCTGGTCTCCGCCTCCCAAAGTACTGGGATTACAAGCGCGCGCCACCACGCCCGGCTCCAATTTTTTTAAATCCAGTTTTTGAAACAGAATAAGTTCCTTCTGCCTTAATCCTTATACAAAAGTGACCTGAAACAATCTGATGTTAACTAGCCAGTTATTTCCTTATTGTGTCTCCTTGTCCCTGCTTTTACAATGAAAGTAACTTTGAAATGACCAATCACTCTGTGCTTTTTGTTTCTGCTTTCTTCAGTCCTTTTCTGTCTATAAACCTACCTTCCTTACTCAGCCCAATAGAACACTCATTCTTTGTTTTGGTTTGTTTGTTTTGTTTTGTTTTTGGTACTGCAGGTTGAATCCAGGGACATTCTATCTCTGAACTACACCCTCAGCCCTATTTTATTTTTCATTTTGAAACAGGGTTTTGCTAAGTTGCTGAGAGTCTCACTAAGTTGGTGAGGCTGGCTTTGAACCTGCGATCCTCCTGTCTCAGCCTCCCAGGTACTGGGATTACAGGCACGTGCCGTCATACCCAGCTACTCATTCTATTTTATGGAATGAAGTGTTGCCCTAGAATCTAAAATAAAACCAGTCATAATCTCTATCTGGTAATTTTGCCCTTTGACACTGAGAATGATGAGACACAGAAGCCTGGTTTCCATGTTTTGAGTGGGAAGTGAAAACTAGAGACTAGCCAGGTGTGGTGGCACATGCTTGTAATCCCAGTACTTGGGAGGCTGAGACTGGAGGATCACAGGTTCACGGCCAGCCTCAGCTACTTAGTGAGGCACTCTACAACTTAGTGAGACCCTGTTTCAAAATAAAGAATAAAAAATAGGGCTGGGGGTGTAGCTCGGAGGTAGAATGCTCCTGGGTTCAATCCCCAGTACCACAAACAAACAAACAAACAAACAAACAAACAAAAACTAGAGACTAAGGGTACAGACAACTCTTAAGTTTCATGGCTCTGAAGTGAAGAAAAGAGAAAGTAGAAGAGGATTTAGAGCCGGGCGTGGTGGCGCACGCTTGTAATCCCAGTACTTTGGGAGGCGGAGACCAGAGGATCTGGGTTCGCGGCCAGCCTCAGCTCACGCGTGCGCGCACACGCGCGAGCGTTCTCTCTGTCTCTCTCTCCCTGTCTCTCTGTCTCTCTCTCTCTCTACTTAGTGAGGCCTCCGCAACTTCGTGAGACCCGGTTTCAAAATAAAGTATAAAAACTAGGGCCGGGGGTGTAGCGCGGAGGTAGAACGCCCCTGAGTTCAATCCCCGGTACCGCAAAAAAAAAAAAAAAAAAAAAAAAAAAAAAAAAAAAAAAAAAAAAAAAAAAAAAAAAAAAGAAGAGGACTTAGAGCAAGGCACAGTGGAAGAAAGAGAGAAAAGATTTTCCCCCTATCCAGGGCCTGCTCGTGGGTAGAAGAGTCACATTTTATACTTCATTCAGGGTCCAGGAGAAAGTAAGGGCCTCGGGGCCACTGCCCCGAGGTCTAGAATGAGTCATCAAAGGGTGACTGTGATGAGGTAGAATAGAAGAAATAAAATATTAGGCAGAAAGGAGACAAATTGGGAAGGAAAGGAAAATATAGTTTAAAAAATCTAAAACCCTCTTCACCCTGCAGGGCTTGGCCGGGACTTGCCCAGAAAGCCGGACCCATCTTTTTTTTTTTTTTCGGTACCCGGGATAGAACTCAGGGGCATTCTACTTCCGGGCTACACCCCCCAGCCCTATTTTTTATTCTTTATTTGGAACCAGTAGCTGAGGCTAGCCACCAATCTCGGGTCTCAGCCTCCCAAGTACTGGGATTATAAGCTTGCGTTGCCCGGCTAGACCCATATCTTTAAAATCACAATGGGCTAGCTCCATATCTAAAATTCCTGAGGCAATTAGACCCCAGAGAACAGTCTCACCTTTTGTCAGAGTCTTGATTTCCTGGGAAAACGGTCCCAGAGGATTGCCCTGCACCCCGCCTTCCCAGACTCTGTCTCTGGCTTCCTGGGATTTCTATCTCAAGGAATTTACATCTTTTGCAGCCTAAAGCTTCAAAGAGAGGAGGCCACCATCCCATGGTGCCCCACTTTCCGTCATCCCATGGTGCCCCACTTTCCGCCATCCCATGGTGCCCCTGGCCAGCCCCTCTGGAGTGTGCACTATAAGAAAAAGGATATATTGGACCCAAGAGGCTTTTGTCTCTCTCTCTCTCTGCAGCCACTCTCTGCGCCCCTCTGAGCCCCTCTCTGCTGCGGCTCTCACACCCTTGAGATGACCCAGGCCTTTCCTGAACATGTATCCCCACCTTTCTTGAATTAAACCTATGCCTTTATCTCTGACTGATGTGTGCTGAAATTCCTTTCGACATGGAAGCCAAGAACCCACAAGAAGTCATCCTGTCTTCCCAAGACAACTGGAAGCAAACAAGCAGTTTGGGGAACATAAACTCTAAGAGTTCAGGCCTGAAACACTCTCACCCTCCTAGACGTGTCTCCTGGCAGCATTAGAAGCACTTGGAGGGTTTGTTAAAAAACAGATTATAGCTGGGTGTGATGGAGCAAGTTGGTAATCTCAGTACTTGGGAGGCTGAGACAGGAAGATAGCAGGTTTGAGGCCAACCTCAGTTTAGGGAGATCCTCAGCAACTTTAGTGAGACCCTGTTCCAAAATAAATATGGTTGATAGCCGGGCGTGGTGGCGCACGCTTATAATCCCAGTACTTGGGAGGCTGAGACAGGAGGATCCGGGTTCGCAGCCAGCCTCAGCTACTTAAGTGAGGTCGTCTGCAACTTAGTGAGACCCTGTTTCAAACTAAAAAATAAAAAATAGGGCTGGGGGTGTATCTCGGAGGTAGAATGCCCCTGGGTTCAATCTCCAGTACCACACACACACACACACACACACACACACACAAAACAAAATAAATATGGTTGAGGGTGTAGCTCAGAGGTAGATGCCCCTAGGTTTAATCCCCAGTACACAAAAACAAACAGCAACTACAACAAAAACAGATTCCTGGGTCCCACGTGTAGATTCTGACTCAGAGTTCTAAGGTAGAATTTATATGAATAATGTGTTCTCATGCTTCCCCCCTTCCACATTTTTGAGAGCCACTGTCCCAGAGAAAACCAAATACCATAAGAGGATCTGGAGGAGTACTTTTTGTTTTGTTTTGGTACTGGGGATTGAACCCAAGGGCATTCTGCTTCCAAGATACAACCCTAATCCCCTGGCCCCTTGTTTTGAAACAGGGTCTCAGTTGCTGAGGCTGGCCTCGAACCTGCAATCTTCCTGTCTCAGCCTCCAGTACTGGGATTTCAGGGGTGCTCCATGTCCGGCTGGTAGATTATTTAATAGACTTTTGTACTTTTCTTTGGAAACTACTCAGTACTCACATTTATCCAACATAGGGCAGCATCGTGCTGGCCGTGTCCCGTGTGAGCTGGTCCAAGATGACCAAGTGGTCAGCCCGCAAGCCCAACCTGAAGGGAAGGCTGAAACAGGTCCACATTAGCCCTACCACAGTGGGGCAGCAGAAAGGCGAGACCCCATCAGAGGAGATGCTTCGGGGAGTCTTTGGGGGCAGTCAGTGGGCTAGGCCTGGAGGGCTAGCAGGGTCCCACAAGAGGGAATGGGGCAGGTTTTGGGGCGGGAACAGCATGCTAACAGCAGGACCCGCGCCAGCGAAGCTCTCAGCTGCAAGGTAAAGGAAATCACGCTTCCGCGCCTGCGTACGGACTGCGGCGAACCATACCGCGGGCGCCTGCACACGCAGAGCAAAGATTTCGCCCCCGCCTGGTTCAGGCTTATGCTGTAGGGAGGCAACAGGTGCGAATCGTCGGGCGCGAGCCGGCCGCTCTCACCCACAGCAGCACCGCCGCCCTCGGCCTGTAGGGTGCGCTGTTGCAGGCGTTCGCTCAGCTCCCGGCTGGTCTGCGCCTGCGCAGAGCTCCTGCGGCGCCGCGTAGGAGCGAGGCCTGTCGGCGACTGCGCACTCTCCGACTAAGATGATGGCGGCGGCCGCCCGGGGTTGGGGAGCCGCGGCTGCCGCCGCCGGGCTGCGCAGGCGGTAGGTGACGGCCCGGAGCTCCGAATGGGGTGCGCTGGGCGGAGCGGTCACCCCTTCGCCGACCCTCTCTGCAGGGGAGGGGGCATTGCATCTGATGGAGCCCTGGCCCGCCCCGTCGCGTAGTCCGGGGTTAGCCCCGAGGCGATCTGCCGTCGGGCTGCTCCGGGCCTGCGGTTCCGACCGACTCCGCGGAGCCTCGGTCCGGGCCCCGAGGCCCGGTGCAGGGGGGAGACTCGCAGAGACCAGCTGTAGACACCGAACGGGAGAGCTGGCTTTAAATCGTGTTCTCCCTAGCCCTTCCACCATGTGCATTCATTCCCTCCTCTTTCTTTGAAACACAAAATCAGAATGTCACACGAAAGAAAATACTTTGTGTCATTTCCTCACATACCTAGTGAGGCCCAGAAAGGAGACGTGATGATACGTCCAAGGTCACGCAGCTTCTAAGTGATGGAATTCAGAGGAGAATCCAGCCTCCTCCTCCTCGCCCACTGTTTCCCCCCTGCCTTTGAGTTTTGCTTCCCAGAGACATCTGTCATCATTGGTTAGAGGACTTTTGTGGGTGTCGGATCCTCATTTTATTTTTGTAGAAAAAGGCCCAACAGAGAGTTTGACCTTGTTAGTGTTAACGGTGATCTTGTAGTTTAAATGCATTTCCTAAAAATAGTGAGTTTACAGAAGAATTTTTTTTTGTTAACTACCATTCTCCTCATACGTTTTGTATGTCTTCCTTTAATAGTTTAGCTCACTCTTTCTTCTCTTTGGACTTTAAACCTATCATGATCAGAATATGCTAGAATGGGGAGTGGTAGAAAGGGCTTCACAGATTGCTTGATCCCCCATTAAGTGTTGATTCCAAAATGTCACTAATGCTTATTTTGTTCTGAATCCTCAGTGACAGTCCTTAAATCTCTTCAGTAGCATCCAAAAAACTTTCCATGGGTAATAGACCTGCAACTTAGTCTTTTGCTTATAAATGCCATTTCTTTCCTCCTCCTCCTCCTCCTCCTCCTCCTCCTCCTCTTGCTTCTCCTTCTCTGCCTCGGCCTTGGCCTCCTCCACCTCCTTCAGATTGAACCCAGAGGCATCCTACCTCCAAGCTACACTCCAGCCCCCCTTTTTTGTTTGTTTTTGTTTGTTACATTGCTGAGGCTAGCTTCCAAACTGCGATCCTCCTGTCTCAGTCTCCCAAATTCTGGATTACAGGCGTGTATCACCATGCCAGGCAGTATGCTTTCTACTAAGACTTTCTGAAGTATTGAAATACAAGTTGAGTACCCCTTATCCAAAATACTCGGGCCCAGAATTGTTTCAGATTTGGGGCTTTGGAACATTTGCATATACATAATGAAATATCTTGGGGAAACACAAAATTCACTTATGTTTCATATACACCTTACACACATAACCCTAAGGTAATTTGATACATTTTTGTGTGCCGGCATTTTGACTGTGACCCATCACATAAGGTCAGATGTTATTATGTTGTTGCTCTGAAAGTTCCAGATTTTGGAGCATTTCACATTTTCCAATTAGGGATATTTATCATGTACAGTGTGTGTGTGTGTGTGTGTGTGTGTGTGTGTGTGTGTGTGTGTTGTTGAGGATAAAATCCAGGGTTTCACCCATGCCTATGCAAGAGCTCCACCACTGAGCTATTCCCCAGCCTGTACTTTTTAAGCAGATAATATAGGTTATCTCTAGATAACATGGTGATGGGGCAGAAAAGTAAGGAAATTTTTCTCTGTATATACTTTTTTCCCTTATCAAATTTTGAGCCATGTAACCCTTTACCTGTTTTTTTTTTTTTTTTTGCGGTACCGGGGATTGAACGCAGGGGCATTCTACCTCCGCGCTATGCCCCCGGCCCTATTTTTTATACTTTATTTTGAAACCGGGTCTCACAAAGTTGCGGAGGGCCTCACTAGGTAGAGAGAGAGAAAGAGACAGGGAGAGAGAGAGAGAAAGCTGAGGCTGGCCGCGAACCCAGATCCTCCGGTCTCTGCCTCCCAAAGTACTGGGATTACAAGCATGCGCCACCACGCCTGGCCCTTTGCCTGTTTTTAAATTGCTTTTTAAAGAAGTAAAAGCCTTTGCCTCCATCTTGCATACTTAAGAGTCTGGGGCTACAGATTTAAATCACTAATATACTTCTGGTTTTATACCTGGATGTTACATTATCCTGTATATCTACAGTTATCAAGGCTATGAATTTCCATTTGATTTTTACCTGTTTTTGAACTGTTAGTATTACTTGCCTAAGTAGGTAGAAATAATGTTTTTTATGGAAAATGGAAAGTCAACTCTAATAATTTTTATTTCCGGTTATGTTTACATTTTATGTATCTTTTTTGTACATGAGAAGTAGAAACTAACTTTAAAAGATTAGATCTCTTAAAATGTCATTTGTTATTTGTTTTTAAATGTAGAGTCTGTCATATGATGAATCTAAACACCAGTAAGAAGCAGCCTCTGCATCAGTTTGTACGAAGACCACTTTTTCCACTACCTGCATCCCTATGTAACACAGGTAAAATTTCGCCTCTTTTATAGCAGATTGTATTTCAGAAAGTAATGGGATTGTGCTAGGATTTTTGTGTGTAATAAAAGACAAGAATTAGCCGGGCATGGTGGCGCATGCTTGTAATCCCAGTACTTGGGATGTTGAGACCAGCGGCCAGCCTCAGCTACTTAGTGAGGCCCTCCGCAACTTAGTGAGACCCTGTTTCAAAATAAAGAATTAAAAAAATAGGGCTGGGGGTGTAGCTCAGAGGTAGAATGCCCCTGGGTTCAATCCCCAGTACCACAAAATAAATAAATAAATAAATAAATAAATAAATAAATAAATAAATAATAAAAAGCCAGGCGTGGTGGCGCACGCTTGTAATCCCAGTACTTTGGGAGGCAGAGACCGGAGGATCTGGGTTCGCTGCCAGCCTCAGCTCTCTCTCTCTCTCTCCCTCTCCCTGTCTCTCTCTCTCTGTCTCTACCTAGTGAGGCCCTCAGCAACTTCGTGAGACCCGGTTTCAAAATAAAGTATAAA
>PVJS01022560.1:0-30415 GCA_004027185.1 Glis glis
TTTGAAACAGGGTCTTGCTAGGTTGCTGAGAGTCTTGCTAAATTGCTGAGGCTGGCCTCAAACCTGTGATCTTCCTGTCTCAGCCTCCCAAGCACTGGGATTAGATGCGTGTGCCACCAAGCCCAGCTCTTCCTGTCTCCCTTTTTTCCTTCCTTCCTTCCTTCCTTCCTTCCTTCCTTCCTTCCTCCCTCCCTCCCTCCCTCCCTCCCTCCCTTCCTTCATACTGGGGATCGAATCCAGGGCCTCAAATCCAGGGCCTCACACATGCTAGGCAAGCTCTCTACAACTGCGCCACACCTCAGCCCTTTATTCATGCTTTTTCACCAATCTGCAGACAGGGCTGTGGGTTGGGTGTCTCTGGAGTTCCAGGCTATTTCATTGTGTCTCCAAGTAGAATAACTAGGACTGTAGATGGGGGCGAAGGGCTAGGTCAGGGGCTCGGTGGTAAGGGGCAGGGCAGCAGAAGGAAAGGAAAGGAGAAAGAAAGGGAAAGGGAGGGGAAGGGGAAGAAAGAGAAGGGAAGGGAAGGGATGGGAAGGGAAGGGGGAAGAAAGGGAGGAAGGACTAGAGCAGCTTTCACGTGAGCAAGACAGCAAGGTTCTTCCCCAGGGGCACAGACCTGGTCTTTTTCAAGGGACCAAGAGGTGCTTCCCTGGGTGCTGGCGAAGTGGGAAGGGCCGGGGCTGCCTGGTGAAAGATGCCTCTGCCCCCAGGCCCTGCAGCTATGGCAAAGGCGGCAGGGACGCCCACGATGAGGAGGAGCTGTACTTCCACTGTGAGTTGCGGGCCTGGTCGAGAGGGGCTCCACCCACCTCTCTCCTCAGCACCTTTCGCGGGGCCATTGCACGCCCCCCCCCCAGCGATGAAAGCCCCTTTCCTCGGGCTTAGCTCTTTTTCTCCCTGCGTTCTCAGTCAAAGTCCCAACACGTCGCACGTTCCTGGACCCCCAGAGCTGCGGGGACCCGCTGCAGGCGGTGCATCTATTCGCCAAGGAGCTGGATGCGAACAGCGTGACTCTGGAGAGGAGCCTCGGAGCAGGCAAGCTGGGTGTCCCGCAAGCCGGGTCCCGCGCGGGCGCCCCGCCCACCGAAGCCCCGCCCCCGCCCAACCAGCTCCTCCTCCCAAGTCCCCATCCGGGTCTCGCTGAGACCTCTCCATTCTGGCCGCTCTGGGGCTGCTCCCCTGCCCCGGCCTTCGTGGGCAGTGCAGAGAGCCTTTGCAAGCTTGGGGCCCAGACGCACCTGAGTTCTAGTCCTGGCCCTGCCATGGACGAGCTGCATGACCAAGGGCACGTCGCTCTTCTGCTATGAGCCTCAGTTTCTCCTCTAAAGCAGGCACATGGGGACTGCGCAGCGCTCGGCAGGGCGCCTGGCTTGCTCTGGAAGGGTCAGCCTCCTGCCTGCCTCTGCCTGCTGTCCACCAGCCCTCAGCTCCTGACACTCACCAGCAGCCTGACACTCTCCCCTGACGCTGTGGCCAAACCTGCTGGACAGAAGCCAGCCAGGGGCAGTGCGGCAGGATAGACGCCATTGTCATCTCTCGGGGGTCATGCTGGCTCTGATGGCCTTTGATGGGCTGGCATGTGCAACGTCCTGTCTTTGAAGCTTCACAGAGAAAGAAACTGAGGTCAAGCGAGGAAAAGAGATGAGGCCCGAGGTCACACTGCTGGTACTCAGGCTACCAGGATTCCAACTTGGGAGTCCACACCCCAGGCCAGGGGTGACCCAGAGTCATTTTGTCCTGGGCCCAGCCTGGCTGCTGGCCGGCCTGGGGTCCTGGGCAGTGTTTGAGCGCTGTTCCCCGCAGGGCGGTTTGGGGACCTGTGCTGCGGCTGCCTGCAGCTGCCTGGCCGCCAAGAGCTGCCTGTGGCGGTGCACACACTGAGGGACGGCTGCTCCGACTCACAGAGGCTCAGCTTCCTGGCCGAGGCCCTCACCCTGGGCCAGTTTGACCACAGCCACATCGTGCGGCTGGAGGGCGTCATCACCCGAGGTAGGCGGGTGCTTCACTTCCTGCTGCCGTTGATGATGGGGGGAAGGAGGGGTACCCTCTGGGCCCCTCCCTCCCCTCGGGAGGGAGTCCAGGCAGGGGCTCAGCTGGCTTTCACTCAGCTGCTCCTGCTGCCACTCTGACCTGGAGTGACCTTTCTGACTGGTGGTGGCACTTGGGGGTGGATGGCTTTGGCCTCCTGTGATCTCTCTTAGCTAACTTGTTGCAGTTCCTGACCTTGGCCTCTGTGCCCCTCAAGACACCTCCTCTTTTGTTCCTTGGCCTGGGGTTTGCTGGACCAGGCAGGAAGGTGGCAAGATTAGGGAGCTTGGCTTTGGTTTGGGCCGTGTTGGCCAAGATGGGGCCCCGTGGGGCACGTGTGTGAGTGGGGTGGAGCAGGCCATTTAGTGCACGTGTTCCCCATCCCTGGCACAGGGAGCCCCTTGATGATCGTCACTGAGTACATGAGCCATGGGTCTCTGGACGGCTTCCTCAGGGTGAGTGACCTGGGCCCCGTGGGGTACTGTGTTATCCTTGGTCATTGGCTTTTCTTTTTGGTGGGGGATCTTGGAATTGGCATCGTTCCCACTGGCCAGGCTGACCTGGTGGTCACAGGGTAAACCGAAGCCCGGAGAGGGCTGAGTGACTTCCCTGGAGACACACAGCACCAAGGATCTGTGTGTGCTGCCCCCGCCTCAGTCTCCTACTCGCCCCACAGCATCACGAGGGGCAGCTGGGGGCCGGGCAGCTGATGGGCTTGCTGCCTGGACTGGCATCGGCCATGAAGTATCTGTCGGAGATGGGCTACGTTCACCGGGGCCTGGCGGCCCGCCGCGTGCTCGTCAGCAGCGGCCTCCTCTGTAAGATCTCCGGCTTTGGGCGGGGCCCCCGGGACCGAGCGGAGGCCGTCTACACCACCATGGTGAGGGTTTCCTTTGCACATCCCGGTCTGCTGCTCCTCCTGTTTTCCACCCGGCTGCCCTGGGGTCTCCATCTCCTTTTCTGCCCCTTCCCTGCTGCTGGGGTTGCTCCCCACCCCTACCTTCCATCCAGTCCGTCCTGAGTAAAAGCACCACGCTGTGGGCAGGTGGGAGCAGGGGCTGCCTGCCTGGGAGAATGACGGGTGGGGCCGGATGTGGACTGGGAGCCTGGGCATCCTGACCTGCTGCCCGCCACCCGCAGAGTGGCCGGAGCCCGGCACTCTGGGCTGCCCCCGAGACGCTTCAGTTTGGCCACTTCAGCTCTGCCAGCGACGTGTGGAGCTTCGGTGTCGTCATGTGGGAGGTGATGGCCTTTGGGGAGCGGCCCTACTGGGACATGTCTGGCCAAGACGTGAGTAGCCTGCAGCTCCGGCTCCTTGCTTTCTGACCCTTTAACCCCTGACCCTGGCCTCTTCCCCTTGACCTCATAGCTCCAAGCCCTCTGCTCTTTCCACTTGCTTCCCATCCCCCTGCCCACTACCTGGTCCTCCTCGGGATGGTGCGTGTGTTGGGGCACCTGAAGCCTCCTGTCTGCTCCCCACCCCTGTGGCCCAGGTGATCAAGGCCGTGGAGGATGGCTTCCGGCTGCCGCCCCCCAGGAACTGTCCCTCCGCCCTGCACCGCCTGATGCTTGACTGCTGGCAGAAAGACCCAGGCGAGCGGCCCCGGTTCTCCCAAATCCACGGCATCCTGACCAAGATGGTGCAGGACCCAGAACCCTCCAAGGGTGCCACGACTGCCTGTCCCAGGTACGTCCCCACTGGTCCCCAGCCCTACTGAATTTGGCAAACTTCTCACTGTGGAAGTCCATGGATGGCTTCCCCGGCGTCCCACGTACAACCAGCCCACCTGTCCAGGTAGGACTGCCCAGCCACTTACCCCAGATTGATCAACCCTGCCTCAGGCACATCTCACCTCACACTCCTCTTGTCCTGGATTTTATCCCGTGTATCCCAGGTACAGTGACCACTGACAAATCTGTAGTTCCAATAAATAAAATAAAGCTGGGTGTGGTGGTGCATGCTTGTAATCCCAGTACTTGGAAGGCTGAGACAGGAGGATTGCAGGTTCGAGGACAGCCTCAGCAAGTAGTGAGACTCTCCTCAACCTAGCGAGACCCTGTTTCAAAATAAAAATAAAATGGGGCTGGGGGTGTAGCTCGGAGGTAGAATGCCCCTGGGCTCAAACCCCAGTACCACAAAAAAATAAAATAAAATAAGTGAAATTTGTATCAGTTGCTCCAAATACGCATCACCTGCTACACCTGTACCCTCAGCACGTCCAGCTGTAGAGTGTTCCAGATACTCCCAGTACCTTTAACTGACTGTCCACCTGCCTGAGTACCCTAACCCTCGCCTCTCTGGGACTGCGGAGTGCCCCACAGGAGCCTGACCTAGCCCCAGGCTGGGTGGCCCTTCCTTGTCCCCTGTCCTTTCCCAGCTGCCGACTAAGCACAGCTGCTCCTCTGCTCCCCAGGCCTCCCACACCCCTGGCAGACCGTGCCTTCTCCACCTTCCCCTCTTTTGGCTCCGTGGGCGCCTGGCTGGAGGCTCTGGACCTGTGCCGTTACAAGGACAGCTTCGCAGCGGCTGGCTACGGGAGCCTGGAGGCTGTGGCCCAGATGACCACCCAGTGAGTCTGAGGAGGGAGGCCAGGCTGGCTCTGCCCCTGCCTGCCCTGTCCAGAAAAGGGGCAGGAGAGCAGGGGAGGAATGGAGGAGGGGGTGGGCCGGCCCGATCTGACCAGCCCTTGTTCCAGGGATCTGGTGAGCCTCGGCATCTCCTCAGCTGAACATCGTGAGGCCCTCCTGAGTGGGATCAGTGCCCTGCGGGCCCGAGTGCTGCAGCTGCAGGGCCAGGGGGTGCAGGTGTGAGGCCTCATTCTTCCAAGGCCAGCCCTGCCCCAGGACCCCAGCGAGCTGCGTCCATCGACCCCGGCTGAGTGGGACTGAGCACTCTTCCTCTTCTGGGGCCCAGAGCCTGTTTGGGGCCACAGTGCCCCCCATTTCACTGCCTGCTTCGCCCATTTTCCCCTTTGAACACCTTGCTGACCTGGTGTCCCTGGGACAGAGGTTCAGATGTCCGGGGAGACCCCTGAGAGAACAGCAGTAGGAAATTCAGGGTTTTGGGGCCGGAGCCTGGGCAGGGATGGGGAGGGAAGACCATAGATCTCAACTGCCCTGCTTGTGCCCCGCTGGGCCTTCCTGGGTGCCCCTTTCCCCACAGATCATTGGTCAGGCAGGCAGTGACCCGTGCTGCCTGCAGCCTGGGTATGGGAGGCTGGGCTGGGGTTGGGGGCAGGGTCCTCAGCTCCCTATGCCTTGGCTGGGGTCTGTCTGGACTAGTCCTGAGATCCAGGCAGGCAGAAGTGGTGCTGAGCTCAGGCACGGAACCCCGAGGCCCCAGACTCAGGAGCTGACTGCTTGCCCACCCTTGGGCTGACAGTTCAGGGCGAGGCAGAGGGTCCTGGCTGAGCCACACAAAGTCCTGGTGCTCCCGGGGGCCCCATGAGGCCCCCTATTTGCATTCCTTTTATGAACTGACTTGGGAGACCATGGGGGGACATATCTTCTCTGTAGGGACCCAAGAGCCTGTTCTCCAGCCTCGGGGGTGGGGAGGAGGAGACCCTCAGAAACAGATCTCTAACAGACTGGTCTAACCCCACTGTACAGGTAGGGGAACTGAGCCTGTGAGACCCAGGGCCAGGGCTGGGTCAGAACCCAACCCAGGGAGCTGTCTGGCTCTGGAGAGTCGGTGGCCCAGCCATGTGGCACCAACACGCTTCCCTGGGGAGCCTGGTGGAGAAGTCTAGAGGCGACCCCCTTGGTCAGCTCCATCCCTGGGCGCCGCCCAACCTCTGGTAGCACCTCCTCCTCCTCCTGGTGTCCACAGGGCTGGGCAGGAGTGGATGTGCTGCGCTGACTCCAGAGGTCCTTATGCAGAAGGGCCCCCAGCAGCGGTGACGACTACGAGGCCTGGGACATCATGGGAGGGCAGGAAGGCTGCTGCATGTGGACAGGGCCACAGGGGCTGAGTTTGTCCATGTCCCTTCTGATGGGTGCCTGCTCTAGTTTGGCTGTGGGTGGCTGGGCCTGCTAGGAAGAGAGAAGGGGTGGAGGTGAGAGGTGAAGGAGACACAGAGCCTGCCACCAGAGGGCTCTGTCTCACGGGGAGAGGAGCTCAGGTGTCAAGAAGTAATGCAAGAGGCCTTCCACCAGTGCCCAGGTCCCCAGGAGCCCTCGGGGCAGTATGAGGAGTGGGCCAGAGGGGCAGGTGGACACTGTTGACCTGTGTATCCAGGGGTGTCCAGAAAGGCTTCTGAGCTGAAGAGTAAGTTGAGGTGGATAATTTTTGGCAGGACAGGGTAGCAGGCTTAGGACAAGAGGAGTCCACGCAGTTGCTGGCTGAGAAAGAACAGAGGCTGGAAGGTGCAGCACATCTTTGGGGAGCACCCCGTGATGGGGGACAGTGACTCCCAGCAGTGCCTTTGGCCTCACTCTGCCAGCAGCAGCTCCTCCTTCCTCAGTTTCCCCCACTCTTGGCTCCCCCCTGCCCTGAGCACTTGCCCTAGCTCAGTGACTTTGGGGGCACTGGGGCAGACAGATATTACTTCCACCTTTGACAGGGTTGGGGGTCCCCTGAAGTCTCTGTCTTCACCATCCCCTCCAGGGAAGCCTGGACTAGCATCCAAGGTTCATGGGAACTAGTACCCCATCTTGGGTGGGCGGAACTTCATCCCCATCTCCAGCCACATCAGCCATGTTCTTAAGGTCAAAGTCCTCCCCTCCCCAGGCTGTTCTGTGGAGGGGCCCTGGCTGTGTTGGCAGGACTTCGGTGTCCAGGGTAGATCTCCTCTCCACTGAGGAGTGAGGTCCCAGAATCCCGGCAGTCCCAGGCCTCAGCCGTGCGCAGGTGCCGGCGTGACACAGGGTGATGGGTCTCGGGGAGCCCTCCACAGATCTATTTTTCTATGGAACTTGTTCACTGGACAGAGGGAGGTGGCCTGCAGCCTCCATCACCCCCCCCCCCCCCGTCTGAGCCCACCCAGGGAGGGAGGGGGCTGTTTGGGGAGGTGGATCACGTGACTAATTCTGGAGATGTTTTTTATATTTCTTGGGTTCTATGCGCAGGACAAAGTAATAAAAGCTTGTCTGTGATATGGTGCCTCTTTGAGTGGCAATTGTTTAACCACTGAGTAACTTGGGGGGGAGGGTTTCAGCACCCCCTCCTGGAAGGGGGTTTCCAGAGCGTGTGTCTGAGGTCCCTGTGCTTGGAAACCCTGCTCCTGCTATGGAAAATGTCACAGTCCTGTGGGGACACATTTAGGAAACATGACAGGACCTTGTGGTCAGGGGCATAGGGAGCACACTGGTTGCACTGAGGCTGTAAAGTGTGTCACCCAGTTCCCAGAGCAGTAAACTAAGGAAGGTATCCCCGAAGAGGGGGCGCCCTTCCCTGAGATGGGGGGCAGGAAATGGGGAGTCGGGATTTGAAATGCTTGTGGGGTGTGCAGGCAGAGATGTCTGGGATGCCAATGGGTATCAGCCTAGAGCTTGGCACATGGATGTGGGCTGGAGATGGAGCTTGGGGGTCATCAGCACACAGGTGGGGTTGAAGTCATGGTGAGAGGGAGGTCACCTGGCCAGCACGTGCAGGAGAGGGGAAACCCCACTATTAGGAAGCAACTGGCTGGAAGAGAACAGGAGACAGAATGTGAGGAGCAGCAGGAGGGAGCGGCCAGGAAGAGGCCGTGCCATCGCGGTGGAGGAAACCCGAGTTTTGGTGTCTCATACAGAGAAACCAAGGAGGAAGCAGATGGAAAGGTGACTGCCAGTCTGGGTATTATCAGAGACTGTATTAGTTTGCTAGGGCTGCTGTAACAACATACTGAAAACTGGGTGACTTATCTGACAGGAATTTATTGTCTCAGCTCTGGGGCTGGAAGTCCAAGGTCAAGGTGTGGGGCAGGTTTGGTTTCTTCTGAGGACTCTGAGGGGAAGATCTGCTCCGGGCGTCTCTCCTTGACTTGTGGATAGTTGTCTTCTCCTTGTGTTTCTGCATTGCCTTCCTCCCAGTCTCTGTGTCCAGATTTCCCCTTTCTACAGGGACAGCAGCCAGATTGGACTGGCCTTTATTGGCTCACCCTAAGGGCCTCATTTTAACTTAATCACCTCCTTAAAGGTTCTTTCTCCAAACACAGTCACATTCTGGGATTTCAACATAAGACTTTGAGGGAGGGGTGTAATTCAAACCCTAACAGCGACCTTAATTGTGGGGCAGACCAGAAGCCACTTGAAATGATTGGGGAAGCTGAATCTTTTTTGTTTTGCTTTGGTACTGGAGATTGAACCCAAGGGCATTGTACCTCTGAGCTATACCCCCAACCCTTTTAAAATTTTGAAACAGAGTCCTGCTGAGTTGCTGAGGCTGGTCTCAAACCTGTGATCCTCCTGTCTCAGACTCCCAAGTACTGGGATTCCTGGGAACTCACCATGCCCAGCGAGTTTGGGAATCTTTTTTTTTTTTTTTTTTTTTGCAGTACCGGGGATTGAACTCAGGGGCGTTCTACCTCCGCGCTTCGCCCCTGGCCCTATTTTTTATACTTTATTTTGAAACTGGGTCTCACGAAGTTGCGGGGGGCCTCACTAAGTAGAGAGAGAGAGAGAGAGAGAGAGAGAGAGAGAGAGAGAGATAGGGAGGGGGAGAGAGAGAGAGAGAGAGAGAGAGAGAGAAAGCACGCGTGCGCCAGCTGAGGCTGGCCGCAAACCCGGATCCTCCGGTCTCTGCCTCCCAAAGTACTGGGATTACAAGCATGCGCCACCACGCCCGGCTTGAGTTTGGGAATCTTTTGAGGAGTGCAGTGGAGGGAGGAAGAGTGGGCTAGGATGGTGAACAGGGTGGAGCGGGGCGTGAGCCGAGTGCTGGAGCAGGGCTTGGGCGCTGTGCACACATGTATGTTCCCTTGCACCAGGCGAGCCTGTGCCTCTCAGTTGGCTTGCTGGTGCTTCTCTGCTTTCTCCCCAGCCCGGGATGGGGAAGGCATCTTACTCATCCCCATAGCCCAGGCCATGGCACGTGCTTAGCACAGGGGATTGGGTGGTGGCGATCAGTGACACCCTGTTCCTCCCCTCCTGTGCTCTGGCTGACTGAGTTCTAACTCACTGGGACAGATGGAGATCAGAGTACCAGCTCTTTGATAAGGCTGACTGGAAAATGTTGCTCGCCACGTTTCTCTGACTCTGAGATGCCACTGAGTGTGAGATGCAACACTGGGAAAGAAACATCACAGCCAGTTAAACCATGTCATGCCATCTGGTTGGCAGATGCATCCCAATTTCAGAGACATCAAATTGTGTAAAATGCACGTCTCCAACGAGTGAGGTGTAGTGCGTCGGGTAGGACAGAATGTGTTTCCCATCATTCCCCTGAACTGGACCCTCCAGAGCCAGGCAGAGCGGATGGCCACAGGCCTGCCCTACAGGGCAGAGCTGCCCATACAGCTCCTGCAGGAGGGGAGCAGACCAGGGGCTGCCCTTGCTGTGGGTAGGCAGATCTACTGGAAAAGCCAGATGTCACTGATTCAAGCAGGTTCTTCCTACCAACCCTAATTCCATTAAATACACTACTTCTTCCTGTGGGGAGGCAGGAATGAAGAGTGGGTTAGAGATGTTAGAAGCTTGCCCTGCCGAGGTCTGCCCCAGGAGAGGCATGCAGCCAGGGACGGAGGGCCCCCAACATGGATAAGGTGCCTGGCACCAGGAAGCACTCTCTTGGTGTTATTGTTAGCAGGTGTGAAGCATGAGGTAGATGTACAGCATGTGGTCAGAATTGACAAGGATTGCTCCATTGCTCCATGGGGGGGGTAAAGGCCCCCAAATATGCATATATGAAAAAGCCAAAAAGTAACCATCACTAACAGGGAGTCTTAACTAGAGAAGCCAACGGGACCAAGCTGGCGGGCTCGGTGAAAGCACAGCCGGCAGCGTCAGGGACGAGGAGGTACCTGAATACTTCCGTTCCTATGCATAAAGATGTCTTTGGTAGACTTGGGGAAGAGGTTGCTAGAAGCAGCAAGAAAAAGCCAAGATGATGAAGTGAGAACTTTGATGGCCAGTGGTGCCCCATTCACCACTGACTGGCTTGGAACATCGCCCCTCCACCTTGCAGCCCAGTATGGTCATTATTCCACAGCAGAAGTGCTCCTTCGAGCAGACGTTAGCAGGGATGCCCGGACCAAAGTGGACAGGCCCCTTTTGCATATGGCTGAAGCTGATGGACATGCGCACATCGTGGAACTGCTTGTTAGGAACAGTGCAGATGTGAATGCCAAGGACGTGCTGAAGATGACATCTTTGCACTGGGCTACAGAGCACCACCACCGCGCTGTGGTAGAGTTACTTATCAAATATGGAGCCGATGTCCATGCTTTCAGCAAATTTGATAAATCTGTTTTTGACATAGCCCTGGAGAAAAACAATGCTGAGATTTTGGTCATCCTCCAGGAAGCAATCAGAATCAGGTGACCGCCAATCCCTAGAGAGCCAGCCCTGTGACCAACCCCCTGACGGTGGCTGCTCCGTTCATCTTCACCTCGGGAGAGGTCGTGAACTTCGCCAGCCTCATTTCCTCAGCCAGCAGAACAACCTCAGCCAATTCAGAAGAAACTATAGAGGGAAGTTCTGTTGACTCGTCAGTCCAGCAAGCGGTGGGGAGTGGAGGCCAGAGGGTCATCACCATCGTGACAGACGGAGTCCCTCTGGGTAGTATCCAAACAGCAATCCCTGCCAGAGCCCTTGGGCAGCCGTTCATCGTCACTATGCAAGATGGACAGCAAGTTCTAACTGTACCTGATGGTCAGGTTGCAGAGGAGACTGTAATTGAAGAGGAAGAGGAAGAAGCAGAGAAGTTGCCACTGACAAAGAAACCAAAGATGGAAGAGATGACAGACAGTGTGGAGGAAAGCAAGGCAGAGAAAGAGAGTTACTACAGCAGCAACTCCTGGAAGCTAATTGAAGAGCCCAGGAATACCGACACCAGCTCCTGAAGAAAGAGCAGGAGGCGGAACAGTACCGCCTGCGGCTGGAGGCCATGGCCCAACAGCAGCCCAACGGAGTCGAGGATAAAATAGAGTTTGATTCCAATGAGCAAGTCTGTGTATATGTGTGTATGGATGAGCATTTATGTTTATATGTATATACCTATACAGATCTATATTATATATACAATTTTTGTACTATCATTTAAAATAAAGATGTTTCTGGCCGAGCGTGGTGGCGCACGCTTATAATCCCAGTACTTGGAGGCGGAGACCGGAGGATTCGGGTCCGAGGCCAGCCTCAGGTCTCTCTCTCTCTCTCTCTACTTAGTGAGGCCCTCCACAACTTCGTGATACCCGGTTTCAAAATAAAGTATAAAAAATAGGGCCGGGGGTGTAGCGCGGAGGTAGAACGCCCCTGGGTTCAATCCCCAGTACCGCAAAAAAAAAAAAATGTTTCTTAATAAAATGTCAAAGTCTTACCAAAAAAAAAAAAAAAGAATTGACAAGGATTCTCTGGGCAGTGACCTGCTGGTCTGACCTGACAAGGTATTTGCCCATTCCACGAACACTAGGCACCTACCAGTGGCCAGCACTGGGAAGTTAAGACCTCATTGCCTAAGGGGGAGTCAGGTAAAAAGAGTGAGAGGCATGGCCAGAGGGACTGATTGTAGGTGTTGTGGAGTCCGGGGAGGGCACTGCCTCACCTAACCCTTAGGAGGAGGGGAGGCTCCAGGGGGACACTGGGTAGTGAGTTCACTGCCTTTGTTAGCCAGTGCCTGAGTTCTGACTTCTGAAGAGGGCTTCTGGGCTGCTAACATCAGCATCACACTGCTCAGGAAGTGAGTAAGACTCACCATGCCAGCACCATTTTCAAACTGTTGCACTCTTTTGCCATTTAAATCGAAGTGCCTGCTAGTATCTTCTTTGTTTGGGTTTTTTTTGTGTGTGTGGTCCTGGGGATGGAACCCAGGGGCATTCTACCTCTGAGCTACACCCCCAGTCCTATTTTATTATTTTGAAACAGGGTCTCACTAAGTTGCGGAGGGCCTCACAAATTGCTGAGGCTGGCCACGAACCTGGGATCCTCCTGTCTCAGCCTCCGAAGTACTGAGATTACAAGCGTGCGCCACCATGCCCGGCTCTAGTATCTTCTTAAAAACCCTGCTATTTTCCTTAGGATACTTTCCACCCCATTTTCTAGGGGCCCCCTGGGGTCCCAGGGCAACAGAGGGAAGTCAGAAGCTGTCCTGGGTTGTGGATGACCTCATGATGCCTGCCAGCATCCTGGAGGCAGACAAGAGAGAGGTTTGACAAAGACTGTACAGGTGTGAGAGAAACTGAAAATCCAGACCAAACCTGTTTCCCCTTTGCAAACACTGCACATACCCTCCCAGGTAGACTCCCTTCACCACCAACAACCACCACAGTCCTCTTCCTCCTCCTCCTCCTCCTTCATGCTGGGGCTTGAACCCAGGGCCTCACTCATGCCAGGTAAGCACTCTGCCACTGAGCTACACCCCAAGACCCCCCTATAATTTATTTATTTTTGCAGTACTGGGGATTGAACCCAGGGGCATGCTACCTCTGAGCTACACCCCCAGCCCTATTTTTAATTGTTTTGAAACCGGGTCTCACTAAGTTGCGGGGGGCCTAAGTAGCTGAGGCTGGCCGTGAACCCAGATCCTCCGGTCTCAGCCTTCCAAATACTGGGATTACAAGCGTGCGACACCACGCCCAGCTCAGCCCTTCCATTTCTGAAGCCATATAATTTGTGTGTGTGTGTGTGTGTGTGTGTGTGGTACTGGGGGTTGAACCCAGAGGCATTCTACCTCCAAGCTACACCCCCAGCCCTATTTTATTTTTATTTGGAAACAGGGTCTCGCTAGGTTGATGAGAATCTCACTACTTGCTGAGGCTGTCCTCGAACCTGCGATCCTCCTCAGCCTCCCAAGTACTGGGATTACAAGCCTGCGCCACCACACCCGGCTATAAATTATCTTTTGAAAATCTTGAGGGCTTTTGGTGTAGGTCAACTACTGTCGTGTTGTGTAACGAGGAGGAAAGCAGAGCTGCCGGAGGGGTGCACGTGTGGACACAAAGGTCCACTTTGCTTTCCTGTGGCTGTGGGGGCACACCGAGGGGGCACGTCCTGCACTAGTATGTGAACTCACTGTCATTGGTGGAGTTGGGGTTATTATAAGTTCCTTTGAGACGAAAGGTGGTCTGATGCTTTGAAGAACAATGCCCAGGTGATGTCCTGCTTCTCCCACACACAGATGAACTAACTAGCTCGTCATATAAGTTATCTAACTCTTCATAAGGCAATATATTTGGAATTCTTTCAACAGGAAGTCCCAAGGCTTTTGGAAGTACCAGAGGCCCTGCAGGACAAAGAGGAACCCTGGGGTTCCTTGGAACCACCTCAAGAGTCCCAGGGAAGGACTCCAGGCTCCCATTTTTCCTTCCACCCAGAGTAGCTCCGCTTTGATTTGCTTTATATGCAGAGCAGATGGCACAAACTAACTTGCTTAGCAGGGTGAGGCAGGAAGCATCGGGGAAGAAGCAACCTCATAAGGATTGCTTATAGGAAGTACTTTCTAAGGGTCAAGGAAGGCTGCTACTCACCTCTAGCTAACTGTGGGCCTGACTTGCCGATCTCATTTTTTTTTTTTTTTTTGCGGTACTGGGGATTGAACCCAGGGGTGTTCTACCTCTGTGCTACACCCCCGGCCATATTTTTTTATACTTTATTTTGAAACCGGGTCTCACGAAGTTGCGGAGGGCCTCACTAAGTAGAGAGAGAGAGAGAGCGAGAGAGAGAGAGAGAGAGAGAAAGAGTGAGAGAGAGAGAGAGAAAGGGAGAGAGAGAGAGAGCTGAGGCTGGTCGCGAACCCGGATCCTCTGGTCTCCGCCTCCCAAAGTACTGGGATTACTCCGCCTCCCAAAGTACTGCCACCACACCCGGCCGATCTCATTTTTGAAGGTTTAACATCTTTGTGAAATCTCCAAGTTTTAAAAATTGTCAGTAATTAATTTAAATGTAAAAAAACAACCCAAACAGTGAGGGTGAAATGTCTGTGGGCTGGCAGAAGGATTTAAGTTTTCTTTGCAACATCCCAGCCCTGTAACATAATTCAGTTAGGTAAAAACCATTTAAATGGAAGTGCCTGCTAGTATCTTTTTTTTTTTTTTTTTTTTTGGTACTGGGGATGGAACTTAAAAAATCTGGGATGGGGTCTGGATGTAGTGGTCACAACAATTTGGGAGGCTGAGGTAAAAGGACTACCAGCTTGAAGCCAGCTTTGGCAACTTCACAAGACCCTGTCTCAAAATAAAAAGGGCTGGGAACGTAGCTCAGTGGTAGTGCCCCTAGGTTCAATCCCCACTGTCTGTCTGTCTCTCTCTCACACACACACACACACATCCTGGGACGGGGAATACTTTTTCCTTCCAAGCCAGACCCTTCTAGAGCATGAAGGACTGCCTTATCAGTCACAGACACTGGTTAGGCACCTGCAGCATACGAAGCATTTCCTACAACTGCGTTCATTCAGGCTGTAGTGTGAGTGGAGTGAACGGAGTGAGCCTGGCTCTGGGTGAAGCACGTTGGTCCGAAGTGTCTCCTCAGTGCTGCAGCGGGGAAGCGGCAAGGGAGAAGCCTCTGGTGTGGCAACTCGTAGGCTAGGTCACTTCCTTGCAACGAGTAAACTTTCTTCCAAATGCTGTCACTCACTGAAGGGCTTCTCTGTAAGTCAGGACCCTGGACTCTTCTCTCAGGAAGAACCTCTGCCACCGTGAGCTCCATGTTGATCTGCCTGAGCCCCAGGGACTTTGGGAAGCGAGAAGCTCGATCAGCAAGTTACTCTCACCCCGGCTGTGTTCTGGCCAACAAGAACATAGCCGCTTACAGCTTACTGTAGATACATTTCATTTTGTACTCCCAGATAAAAATTCCTAGCTCTTGAAACGAAGGTGTTGGGGGAACCTGCTTGGGGCTGAGGTTACTGATACCCTGGACCCTGGGGTGACGCCCCGCTTCAGATATCAGAGAGATTCTGCCTGCAGTAAGGTTTTAACATCTTCTGAGGAAAGCGGATGTCCAATGACCCCAATAGCTTCAGCTCCAAAACTGTTCCCTTAGTTCATGTAGCACAGCTGGAAATATTGATAAAAACAAAACAAAACAAAACTAGACTTTATTGAAAGCAGGTATCTTTCAGTAGCTCTGATTGGAACAAATCAGCTCAGAGATACCATTACTCAGGAAAACAATATATACAAAAGTCTCAGGAAAAGAAGAATAAAACAACTTGAAAACAATTCAGCCTGTACAGGACTGAGTTATAATAGAAAGTAGAACTAAAGAGGAGAAAGCTGGGTGCCCACAAGTGAGAGCTCTAGTTCCCAAGTTCCCGGAACACAGTACATGATTCTTTGAGGCAGAGGCTGGCCGGGCACAGGGCTCTCACTGCTGGCTCCATGTAACTAGTCCATGCCCCGGCACAAGTTAAACACGGGATGAGGTCACCAGACAAGTCACCCTTGCCCTCCCAATGAACCCATTAAGAGAGAAGTGCTGTCTGCAGTCTGCAGACCTGGCAGGGACCCTAGACCACGGATGGCTTAGAGACAGCTACTCTGCGTCTAGTTGCAGCCATAGATTAAGCCCTAGAATTCCCTTCTCCAAATTCCCACTAACTAGAGAGGTAGAGGTGCAAGACATGGAAGCTGCCTCCAAATCAATTTTTGGTCTTTGATAAACAGGGATAAACACAAAACGCTGTTCCACACATCAGCTTGACAAGAGGTACTGGGCGTGGCAGGTGAAAGATTCTAAGGCTGCATTCCGTTCCCCGTGGGAGGCAGAGGAAGAACGGGAGACGTGAATGTTCTGCTGCCGTGGTCACTGCTGCAACCTGTGCTCATCTGAGGCCTTCTCATTTGTGGGCCCGTATGCTGCTGCAGATTTGGGCAAGACGGCTCTAAAGAAAGGAAAGAGACAGGTCATTTAAAGATGGCTCTTGGCATGCTTGCCCGGTCAGCCGCTGACATCGACCCAAGCACAGGTCTGGGTGATTTTGGCCCCTCCATTCTCCATTTGCATCACAATTAACCTTTCTGAAACTCAGTTTACCATCTGAACAAAGGAGTAAATACCATTTTGAATGAGATAGTGAAGGCATAAATGAGTATTTGGGAGCAGGCATGCTAAAGGATGACTGTCCAAGATTTGTGGCCTGGTGTGTGTGGGATCTTAGTATGGCCTGTGCTTAGTAGTATGTGTCTGGAGCCCAGCTCCACCCGCCTCTTCTTGGGTGTACCCTTCACACACTGCACAGGAAGGTGGGCCTACGGCAGCTGTGTTTGCGCAAAGTGCTCCCATCTACCACCCTAGACCACGGCTGACTGGACCCAGGAGGTTAGTCAGACCAAATTGGGCCAGTTAATTTTTCCTCTTCAGAAATTAAGACTGGAAACTGGAGCTGGGCGTGGTGGTGCACGCTTGTAATCCCAGTACTTGGGAGACTGAGACAGGAGGATCGCAGGTTCAAAGCCAGCCTCAGCAATTTAGGGAGGCTCTCAACAACCCAATGAGACCTTGTTTCCAAATAAGAAATAAAATCGGGCTGGGGGTGTAGCTTGGAGGTAGACTGAATGGTTTGGGCACTAGAGTAATAAAGTTAGTTGGAGGCGCAGTTACACAAAGCCACCACCTAATCAATGCTAAGGGAGAGCAGAACCACGGGCCCTGTGCAGGAGGCTGTGTGCTGTGAGGGGGTGAAGATGTGTGAGAGAAACGAGGGCTCGGGCCCAGAGCCCCCGATGCCAGAGTCAGTGCTCCAGGGGAAGGTCCTTCGGCTCCCATTGCCGAAGGTCACCGGCGCTCTGGAGGCCTGGCTGTTCAGCTTTCTTCGACGGTATGAGTTTCCTTGTCACGAGTCCCTACCTTCTTTCTTGACGACTGTGAGGAAGTTTCAGTTCCTGGTGGCCAGTGGTGCCCCAGCATACCCTGGCACTAACTGCCTGAATGAGGCAGAATGTTGTCACTGTTGTGGGACCTCAATGACAGGCACTCTGAGGTTGACCAAAACTCAACATCAATTAAGGAACAGAATTGCTGCTAGGTATGTAGGGTAACAGTCAAAATCCCTTGGGATAAAGGAGGCAACATAATTCTAAGTATTAAGTACTAGCCCAGACCCAAAAGACAATCCTAATGAAATCTAAACCGAGACGGCTACCACAGGCATCCTAGGTGAGGAGATGAGTGTGGGACTTACCGAGAGCTTCTTAATGTTTCCTAAAGCCTCTGGATCCAGTTGTGCAATATCGAGCCTCTGCAAGTCACTGGCCAACAGCCGCATGCTCTACATGGAGAGGAGAATGTGTTAAAATTGGCGTGTTCTTTGGGATAGGAACCCCCACCCAGCAGCCCCGTGTACCCCAGGGGGTCTGCTTGATATCCTGCATGTGGTGGGGAGAATGGCTGGGATGGAGAGGTGGCAAGGCAGGCGGGAGGGGTAGGCCTAAGGAGACAATGACAACACTGGTGCCATCACTGGGCCACCAGCTGGATCACCTGGCACAAAGGCATGCATGTTAGCTTAGAAATGCCACGAAGAGCCATCTGAGATAAGCCATCCTCCCCTCACTGGGCTGAGGTCAGCAACCTGCTCTTCACAGCCTAGAGAAACCGGGCTCAGCCTGGTTCAGAATCCCTCAAGGTTGTACAGAGCTGAAGTGAAGCTCGTGCTGCCCTTGCAGCTGTACTGTCTACCCAGTAGTGCCTTCCCCTGCACTCCTTCAATATCTCTATCATTGCACTTATCACATGTGTAATTGCAAGCCCATCTTGACCAGGGCAGGAATCATGCCTCCCACACCTTGGGCCTGCTATAATTAGGTGGGTAGCTAAGGAACAGATGGAATCCAGAGCTGGGCAAGAATCCTCCGAGTCTGGGCCTCTAACCTGGGAGAGAAAACTGGGATTTTAGTCCTGTGGAAGCATGGGGATCAGGACCCACACAACCAAAAGGACTCTGAGGGACAGAGGTGGAGGACGGCCAGGGGAGAGGAACACTTCACTAAGCTGCACACTGGCTTGGCTTCCCAGGGAAATACTTTACCGCTCCACCGCCCACTGGCACAGTGAGGGAGACCTCTTTGCTGTCGGCGAGAGGGCTACCATTAGCGGAGATGTTGTAAATCTGCTCTCTGGCTGCTGGAGTGCGCAGGCCTGGGGTCTTGAAGACCCTACAAAGTGGGAAAATCTCTGTGAAGATGGTTTGGCAGACCAAATGACAGCAGGCGCGATGAGCCCTTCCAACCCCCATCTGGCGTCAAGCTGCAGTTTTCAAATCATATATTTCTAAGAAGGCAAGTTCTAAATTTAGGGAAAACATTTTTTAAGCAGTAATGACTAAACACAGCTGGAGAAAGGAGGTTGTAATTATCAAACATACATCTAGCAAAAGTCAACTCTTATCCATGTAAATTTTGGGACCAAAGCTCTGTATGGATGCCACTCATCGCCCATCCACAGAGCCAGAAATAAACTGGGTAATGAGTTTCCAAGAGTGGCTAAGTGTTTCCATCAAGAGGAACTTTCCAGGATCAAAGGGCAATGATTCAAAGATTACATCATTATACTAATCCCCAAACTGACTTTCTCAAGACAGTTAAAGTGCTGCTACTTGATTCCCCTAAATGTCTTGCTACATGCTCACGTGAAAAAACCTGCAACGAAGTGGGAATGAAAGTGGAAAGTCAGTCTCCTCACTTCCCTCCTCAGAGATAGCCGCTTCCTGCTCCACTCCCCAGAGGTGACAACTCTTGCTTCCTATTCTCTCTAACCGTTCAGAACGGTTCCATATATAGAGATCAAATGGGATCATATAAAATGCAACGCAGTGCCCTACTCGGAGTGCTCATGAAGCCCTTTCCCTACAAGCACATACACATCCATTCCTTTTTTTTTTTTTTGCGGTACTGGGGATTGAACCCAGGGGCATTCTACCTCTGAGCTATTTTATCCCAGCCCTATTTTATTCTTTATTTTGAAACAGGGTCTCACTTAGTTGTGGAGGGCCTCACAAGTAGCTGAGGCTGGCCGCGAACCTGTGATCCTCCTGTCTTAGCCTCCCCAGTACTGGGATTACAAGCACGCACCGTCACACCTGGCTACATTCATTCTTTTTTAAGGGCTATCTGGTATTTCCTACTTGATCAACTAGCCACCATGGTAGGGATTAACTGTGTGTGTGTGTGTGTGTATGTGTGTGTGTGCGCGTGCTGGGCATTCAACACCGGGGGCATTCTACCTCCAAGCTACATCTCCAGCCCTATTTTTTTTTTCCTTTGAAACAGGGTCTTGCTAGGTTGATGAATCTCACTACTTGCTGAGGCTGTCCTCAAACCTGCGATCCTCCTGTCTCAGCCTCCCAAGTACTGGGATTACAAGTGTGCACCACCACGCCTGGTTTGGGATTAACTTCTGATGTAAATATTCTTGTTCACATTGGCCTCCATAAAGGTGGTATCAATTTTTAGTCCTACCAAGGGTATAAGAAAGCATCTACCCATCTTTAAAAAACTTCTGACCAGCCAGGCGTTGTGGCGCATGCTTGTAATCCCAGTACTTGGGAGGCGGAGACAGGAGGATCTGGGTTCACGGCCAGCCTCAGCTACTCAGTGAGGCCCTCCGCAACTTCGTGAGACTCGGTTTCAAAATAAAGTATAAAAAATCGGGCCGGGGGTGTAGCGCGGAGGTAAAATGCCCCTGGGTTCAATCCCCGGTACCGCAAAAACAAAAACAAAAACAAAAAAACTTCTGACCAGAATAAGAAAAGGCCAAAAGAGTGACTCACATAAAGAGTGACTCACATAAAGAGTCACTTTGCCCCTGGAAATGGGTGAACCTGCACTCAGGAGAGGCAAGCACTGGGAAGCCTAGATGGCCACCATGCTCTGAGGATGCAGGAGCATTTCCTAAACCCTCCTTCTTCTCTGAGTACTGTTCACTGCTGGGCTCCCACCTAATCCAAGTGCTGCTCCCAGTACTTACCTGGAGTCAAACCTGGGGGTTATGCCTGGAGTTGGTTTCACCATAGACAACTCCAATCGGCCCACAGCTGGGGTCACAAAGTTGTCATTGCTTGACCTACAGGTAAAAAATGGCCATGAGGTAAGTCAACTCTTGGGTGCGATGACAGCAGCAGCTGCAGAGGCAGGTGACATGTGGAGAGCACTGATCATGTCAGATACTGCTCTGGGTGCTCTGCACCCATCAAGTCATGTGACCCTCCCAGCCTCCCCAGGAGGCAAGCAGTGTTTGTTATCTTCATTACAGATGCAGAAACTCAGACACATGGAGTCATAGCTGACTAGGAAGGAGCCAGACTCTGAACCCAAGCAGTCTGCTCCTGCATCTGACTTCTTAACCAAGCTGGAGACTGCCTCTTGACAACACAAAGGCTCCCCCAGCTGGAATTCTTGTCCTCTTGCAAGGCAGCTGGTTAATGTCCTGCCACCTGTGCCCAGGGAGAAAGGAAGAGTTCTCTCCTTCACAGACATGCATCCCAACGCCTACTTTCCTAAGCCGTTTATAGTGGAGTCCGGTTTAATCAACTGAAGTCTATAGAGATTATTTATTTAGCAGGACCAGCAGGAACATTTCAAGCAATTAATTATGGGCAGGTGACAGCCCCTTTATGACTGATTCTAGGATAGTTCTGCACATGGAATGCCAGGAAACTAAACATAATCAGCAGTTCTTACTATACTTTTTTGAGCCTCACTCTGCCTGTTTGCATTAAAAATAAAAAAGTGGGGGAGGAAAGAGAATATAGGAAGAAGAACTGGAGAAGGTATTATCTTAGACTATTTCTAGAGGCCCCTCTGGCTTGGCTACTCAAGTATTACGTGACTTTGAGCTCTACTTGAACATGTTGCCAAAGCCTTTTTTGCCGCTATTTCTGCCTGCTGTATGGAGTTCTCCAATAAAACCCAAACCATGAATCTAACTTAGAAAAACCCTTTACCTTTTGCTTCTGCCTTTTCCTTGTATGGACTGGGTTCTCTTCTTGGATGGAGGACACCTTTTGACCTAAAGTCACAATCAAACAAAACTGAGGTTACACAAAGCCCAGCAAAGGGGAAAGGTACGTAGGGTTAAAAAAAGAGAGGAAGGGGGATCATCTCTGGAAAGGAAAATTAACACCAAACATAAGAAGGTTCAACTTACAGAATTTGGTGACTAAAATATTCAGAACATAATTAACCAACTGATGATTTATGCTGGCAGGGTCTCCAAAATAGAGGATTTGGGCCAAGATTAGAAGTAAATTTCTTTTTTCTTTTTTCCCCGATACTGGGGATGGAACTCAGGGCCTTGCGCATGCTGGGCAAGCACTCTACCACTGAGCTACCCCCCCCCAGCTAAAGGTGAACCTCTTGTGAACTGATCTGGGCCTGGCTTGCCCATACTACTTTCCATAAAGTGCTGCTGTGGAGGTCACTCAGGACATCACAGGGCCCATCCAAGGATCCTCTGCAGTCCTCAACTCCCTGAGTCCCAGGAGTACCGGACAAGAACTGCTCCTTCCTTTTTTTTTGCGGTACCAGGGATTGAACCCAGGGGCATTCTACCTCCAAGCTACACCCCCGGCCCTATTTTTTATTCTTTATTTTGAAACTGGGTCTCACGAAGTTGCAGAGGGCCTCACTAAGTAGCTGAGGCTGGCCGCGACCTGGATCCTCCGGTCTCTGCCTCCCAAGTACTGGGATTACAAGCATGCGCCACCACGCCCGGCTCTGCTCCTTCCCTTTTAGCAGCTCTCTCTTCCCTTGTCTTCCAAGACAGATTCAGCTTCCTTATGTCTCTGGCTGTCCCTTGGCAGCCTGCCCCAAGAGCCCCTCTCCTCCTCCCCTCTTGTGTCCATCGTAGCCTCCCCACCTTCATGCTCTGCCTGCACAACCTTTTCCACTCCCACTCTGGGACAGGCACCACAGATCTGGGAGTCAGTGGTCTCTCAATCTCCTTGTCCCTGAGCTCCAGGCTGAAATTCCTGTCTAACCTATATGTTCTGAAAAGTACTTACCACTCAAAAAGTCAAGGAAGTGCACATGCTCTGCCCGCCCCCTCCAGGGGCCCAGGTTTCACTGGATGGCAGATGCCTACGTTAGAAACCATCTAGTCATCTCCAATTCCTCCTTTCTTCCAGGCCCATTCTTTCATCTTATGTCGAAACCATGCCTTCTTTTTACAGTCATCGCCTCAGTTCAGCCTGACTGGTTTCCTCGTCTTCTTTCCCCTCTTCGATTTATCCTGAATACTGGTATGAAATATCCATCTGATGTCACTTACCATCACCCATTTGACAGAATGGAAGCTTGCAAGCTTGGCACACAAGGCCATCCATCATCAGTCTCTACTCTCCTGCCATATACCAGCCACACCAAACCGTTCCCTGCTCCTTAAACGGACACTGTACTCAGCCTTCCTGGAATTCTCTCCTCTTTCTTCTCCAGAATCTCATTCACCTGAAAGGGCTGGCTGTGTCCTAACGGGGTAGGGAAGGCTCGACAGCTTCCTCTTCTGTGTTCTACACACTTCGCACACGTGGCAGTGATCACTTGTTATTTGCCACTTAAAGTGGGATCTTTCCAATCAAACTGTGAGCAACACTGTATTCCATGTATTTATTTGCTGATCTCCTGCCAGCCTTCAGCCCTCATCCTAAATTCCTACTTACTCTTGTAGTTTGAGGATTCTTATGTTTATTTTCTCCTTCTTCTTCTTCCACTATCATTTCATCCAGTTGTATTGCTTTCCGTACTGTAAGAAACAGTTTCAACAGCATGTTATTTCTTTTTTTTTTTTTTTTTGGTACCGGGGATTGAACCCAGGGGCATTCTACCTCCAAACTACACCCCCAGCCGTTTTTATTTTGAAACAGGGTCTAAGTTGTTGAGGTCCTCACTAAGTTGCTAAGGCTGCCTTGAACCTGTGATCCTCCTGTCTCAGCCTCCCAAGTTCTGGGATTACAGGTGTGTGTCACCATGCCTGGCTCAGCCCAACATTATGATTAAGACAGACTTCAGCTTGAGGCCTGGTGCTATCACTTACTAGATCCTTAATCAGGGTACCTCAGTTTCCCCATCTATAACAGGGAGCTATTACTTTATAGCGACATTATGGGGCTTGGACTGTGTGCTCTATAGGACCAGGATGTTTGTTGTTTTTATTCCTGTATCCCCAAACCCTAGAAATGTGCCTAAATGTGTTTATTATTTGTGGAATGAATGAATGAATGAATGAATGTAAGGCCCAATGGACACAGGTTACAATTATTATTTACTATATTATTGTTCTTTTATAAATAATAAAATTATTATCTTAGGAGGAAACAGAGAATGTGGGATGTTTAAGATGAATGATTCCAGAGGAAATAAAACCAATTTTTAATATTCAAGGGATTGTCATATTGAAGACAGTTTTTTCTTTTTTGCAGTACCAGGGATTGAACCCAGGGGCATTCTACCTCCGGGCTACACCCCCATCCCTATTTTTTATTCTTTATTTTGAAACAGGGTCTCACTAAGTTGCGGATGGCCTCACTAAGTAGCTGAGGCTGGCCGCAAACCCGGATCCTCCTGTCTCAGCCTCCCAAGTACTGGGATTACAAGTGTGTGCCACCATGCCCGGCATCAAAGACAGTTCTATGGGGCCCCCAAAACAGTACTGATAAGTAGATATCACAAGGAAACTTTGGTCCAAAATTAGAACTTTCTAACCATCACAGTTCTCTGGTGACAAAAGGTAGAGTGTCTCACTGCTAAATATGTATAACCAGGAGCTAGACAATCCTGAGCAAGGATTCCACAGAGAAAATTCATGCATTTAATCATGGGGGGAAGAGATTGGACAAATGACTTTTAAGATAAATGACTTTAATGTGTGATTCTGACACATTAAAAAATATAAGCATATATATTTTATTAAAAAATAGCTTATTATGTAAGCCGGGCGTGGTGGTGCACGCTTGTAATCCCAGTACTCTCTCCTCTCTCTCCTCTCTCTCTCTACCTAGCGAGGCCCTCCGCAACTTCGTGAGACCCGGTTTCAAAAATAAAGCATAAAAAAATAGGGCCGGGGGCGTAGCGCGGAGGTAGAACGCCCCTGGGTTCAATCCCCGATACTGCAAAAAAAAAAAAAAAAGAAATCAGAGGAGAAACTGGTATTACCTAAATGTAGAAATGAGCCAAAGTGACCTAACATACTATAAATGTGTGTCTAGGAATACTCAAGTCCAATTCCATAAGCTCAGAAAGGCAGGACTGGAACATGACTAAAGAAAGTAAAAACTCGTCATGCTTTCTTGATAAGGTAATTCAGATGGAAGGCCGGTCAGAAATAGAAGGTGGCAGTGTTTCTGGCCCTGGTCAGTGGAAAGATGCCCTGGAGGGCAGCCCCCACGTCCAGGCCGTGGATCAGGGCGGTCCTCACAAGGGCTGGATGCATCAAGCTACATAGCTTAATGACAGTGACATTCAGTCCATGTCTCAATTCATCCTGACCTGATTCCGGGCTCATTAGTTATAACCTGGTTTCCCAAAAAACTTTCCTATAGGATGGTGCTTCCCAGAGCGTGGGACATGGATGTTAGAAGATTTTACACAGCAGATCACTGAACTGGGTAATATGGAGTTACATGCTGAGGAAGTTTCCTCCTACAATTCTTTCCCAGCCCTGTTGATCAATCAGGAGAGCCAGCTGGTATACCTGTCTCTAACACTTCTCTGAATCTTGCTAATTCCTGTTTCACTCAGGGGAGCAAGCAGACAGCAAAGCTTAGTTCCCAGCACAGCTTTCCCCTTCTTTCACTTTCACTTCAGGTCCCACGTCAGTCTAATGGTATCAGTCCTGCATACAACTACTGAACACAGCAGCCAAAATCAAAATTTTTGGATTTACAAGATTGAGAACAGACATCAGAAGAAAAAGAGGTACCAACGAGGCCCTGCCTGAGCAGCCAAACTCCTTGGACCTCAGCTCTCTCTATTTAACAAGGGGTTTGCAGTACTCACTTTTGGCAGATTTCAGGGGTGTCTGAATAGCTTCTGCAGTTAGTTTGTTTATTTCTGTGATATCCACATCAGCCTATGACAAACACAGCCAGAAATAACAGGTTTAGTCCATCAAATACGAGAAACAGTATATTAAAATAAAAAGCAATTTGTGCTTCTAGTTATGGAGTCCTTCCCTGTTCCATTTCCTTGTCTCTCCCCCAAGGTGACCTATCTCCCGATCCAGTCATTCCTCAGAGTTAACCACTATCATTCCATTTGCTTCAAACAAAATATATGTATAAATGAGTATGTGTTCACACATACATGCATATGTGTATACATGATTTTTCATAAGTGTAGTTTTGCTTGTTTTTGATCACTATTTGTGGTTATAGTTAATTTGTTTTCACTGCTATATAATATTCCACTGTGTGATTATATCACCATAAATTTGCTCATATTTTTTTGCCATTACAAATACTACTACTTTGAACTATCTCATCTATGTGTCTGATGTACTTGATGTCCAAGTTTTCTCTTGGCTATATACTTAGGAAGGATGGAGCATTACAGGGTTATAGGTTACATAAATTTCAGCTTTGGTATTGTGCCAACTTTTCCCCCAAAGTGATTGTACTTGTTTATGTCTCATCTGCAAACTCAAGTCCCTAATGAGTCACATCCTCTCTAACACCTGATGCTGTGTCAGACTTGTCATTTTTTTTTTTTTTGGTAAGTTTTATTTTTCTTTTTGTGAGACAGGGTCTCACTATGTTGCACAGGCTGGTTCTGAACTCTGAAGCTCATGTGCTCCTCCCACCTACGCCTCCTGAGTAGCTGGGACTACATGTGCACACCACTGCATGCAGGTTTTCTGATGCTCCCAGGTCCTTCAAAAAGGCTTACTTGTATTCTAATTAGATTTGTTCATAGTGGTGACTAGCCATATATATAGGTACAGCCCAGAGCAGGCATGATTCATAGTCCTTTCCTCATGGGGCACATGTATATATCAGAATAGTAATTATAGATTAGAAATGGCGCCAGTTTCATGCCTACATTGATGGGGACTACATGGAGTGCTCAGAGAAGGATTCTGAGACTGTCTGGGCTTAGCAAGGAATAGTGCTGTAATAGATTAGTGATGTCTACCATGGTTGATGGAACAGATAGTGGTGGCATTCTTGCCAACCTTGCTATCTTTAGTAACAACTGGCAAGTTATAAAGTTATCACTGGAGCTGGGCACGGAGGCGCACGCCTGTAATCCCAGTACATGGGAGGCTGAGACAGGAGGATCACAGTTTCATTATGTTGCCCAGGCTGGCCTTGAACTTGCTATTCTCTTGTCTCAGACTCCTGAACAGCTGGGATTACAGGCATGTACCACCACACCCATCATACACATTAAATATGATTTTAGTGTGCCTAGGGACTCTGTTAAGCCCAGTGATGGCCTAGTTTCATCTCTGGACTAGTGCTGCTTCTATAGTATGACATGATTAAAACCACAGTCTCTTTATCTCCCAGCAGGTCAGATTATGGTCTAATAACCCAGAGGTTTAAAGGAACTGGAGCTTGAGATTTTCAACTTTCCATGAAGAGTTCAGGGCAAAGGATCACAAGGAATCTGTCAAAAATGGAATTGCCGCCAGGCGTGGTGGCGCACACTTGTAATCCCAGTACTTTGGGAGGCGGAGACCGGAGGATCCGGGTTCGAGGCCCTCCGCAACTTCGTGAGACCCGGTTTCAAAATAGAGGATAAAAAATAGGGCCAGGAGTGTAGCGTGGAGGTAGAACGCCCCTGGGTTCAATCCTCGGTACCGCAAAAAAAAAAAAAAAAAAAAGGAATTGCCTCCCTCTGAGGATTTAGGAACAACAAACTCAGTTTCTCCCACTATATTCTCAAAACAGAACACTTATGTGACCACGTGTGTGTGTTGTATCAAGCAAGCAATCTTGCAGAGGACATAACTAGTTCAACTCTTTTATTATTATTATTATTATTAGTAGTAGTAGTAGTAGTAGTAGTAGTAGTAGGGATTGAACCCAGGGGCCTTCTACCTTTGAGCTATGCCCCAGCCCTTTTTATTTATTTTGAAACAGGGTCTTGCCATGTTGCTAAGGCTGGCCCTGAACCTGTGATTCTCCTGTTTTAGCCTCCCAAGTACTGGGATTACAGGCCTGAGCCACAAAGTCCAGTATTAATTCAATTCTAATTTAATTCTGATACTGTCCACTTGAAAATAGAGTCAGGTCCCACAAGACTGCCTGCCCCTGACTTCCATGCCAATCGTAAGCCCTGGTTGTTTCACCTGTTTCTGACCAACAAGCTATAAAGAGGGGTTCTCACAACTGCCCAGCTCCGGTGCAATTACTTTGCTAGGGCTGCTCTCTGAACTCAAGGAACCACTTTATTTATATTTGCAGGTTTATGATAAAGGATATTACAAAGCATACAGAGGAAGAGATTGTGGGAGAGTAAAATGTCCCTTCCCAAATATGCTTCTTTGGCACATTTCGAGTTGGTTATTCAGAAAAACTGCAGACCTCTGCAGATACAGGAATGGCTGTGAAAAGCCGACCCTTTCATACAAATGAATCTATATCTTTCTACTTAGCAAACAGCAGATTGCAGGCAGAGGCTTTTCTATCCGAGATCACCCTCTCTGCCTAAAAAAGTCTTTTTTTTTTTTTGGTAGTGGGGATGATCCCAGGAGCATTCTACCTCCAAGCTACACCCCCAGCTCTATTTTTTATTTATTTATTTTTCTTTTTGGGGGCGTGGGGGAGACTGGGGATTGAACCCAGGGGCATTCTACATCTGAGCTACACCCCTAGTCCTGTTTTTTCCCCCAAAACAGGGTCTAAGTTGGTGAGGCTGACCTTGAACCTGCGATCCTCCGGTCTCAGCCTTCCAAGTACTGGGATTACAGGCATGCACCACCATGCCTAACGTATTTTTATTTTTGAAACGGGGTCTTACAGCCGGCCGTGGTGGCACATGCCTGTAATCCCAGTACTTGGGAGACTGAGACAAGAGGATTGCATGTTCAAGGACAGGCTCAACAAGTAGTAAGACTTTCATCAACCTAGCGAGACCCAGTTTCCAAATAAGAAAAATCGGTCTGCTGGTGTAGCTCAAAGGTAGAATGCCTCTGGGTTCAAGCCCCAGTTCCAAAAAAAAAAAAAAAAAAAAGAGAAACGGGGTCTTACTAAGTTGCTGAGGCTGGCCTCAAACCTGGGATCCTCCTATCTCAGCCTCCAAGTACTGGGATTACAGGTATGTGCCATAATGCCTGGTTTAGGAAAGTCTTTATTCTTTTTGTGGTACTGGGGATTGAACCCAGGGGCGTTCTATCTCTGAGCTACACCTCCGGCCCTATTTTTTATCCTTTATTTTGAAACCGGGTCTCACGAAGTTGCAGAGGGCCTCACTAAGTACTAAGTAGCTGAGGCTGGCCGCGAACCCGAATCCTCCGGTCTCCACCTCCCAAGTACTGGGATTACAAGCGTGCGCCACCACAGCCGACCCCTCCAGCTCTTTTTATTTCTTCTTCTTTTTTTTTTTTGTGGTACTTGGGATTGAATCCAGGGGTGTTTTACCTGAGCTACACCCCCAGCCCTATTTTTTTTTAAACAGGGTCTCACTAAGTTGTGGAGGGCCTCACTAAGTAGCTGAGGCTGGCCTCGTACTTGCAATCCTCCTGTCTCAGCTTCCCAAGTACTGGGATTACAGTCATGTACCATCACACCCAGCTGTTTTTATCTTTATTTTTGAAACAGGGTCTCACTAAGTTGTGGAGGGCCTCACTATATTGCTGAGGCTGGCTGCAAACCTGCGATCCTTCTGTCTCAGCCTCTCAGGTACTGGGATTACAGGCATGTACCATCACGCCCCCCACCTTTTTATCTTTAATTTGAAACAGGGTCTCACTAAATTGCAGAGGGCCTCACTAAGTTGCTGAAGCTGGCTATGAACCTGCAATCTCCTGTCTCAGACCCCCAAGTACTGGGATTACAGGAGTGTGCCACCATGCCTGGTTTAGGAAAGTCTTTTTACAAGAAGATACTGGGGGACTGACACCTGGCCCAGACAGAGATTACCACATGACTTTTTTTTTTTTGCAGTACCAGGGATTGAACCCAGGGGCGTTCTACCTCCGAGCTACACCCCCGGCCCTAGTTTTTATACTTTATTCCGAAACCAGGTCTCACAAAGTTGCCGAGGGCCTCACTAAGTAGCTGAGGCTGGCCGCAAACCCAGATCCTCCGGTCTCCGCCTCCCAAGTACTGGGATTACAAGCGTGCGCCACCATGCCCGCACATGTGACCTTCTGATGATCATTACCTGGGAGATTTTACTTGTATAATAGAACAACCTTTTTCCCTCTTGGGAATCTCTTCTCAACCTCCCATAGCTTGTAGTAGTAGCACTTTCCTTCCAGAGCCTCAAGCCCCTATTTCTGGCCCTTCCTTTGAGTTTCATACTTTTTGTATGAATCCCATGTCTCTGTACATTAATAAATTTTGTATGCTTTTTCCCCGTTTATCTATTACCAGTTTACTTCATAGACCAACATAACAGAACCTTCAGAAGGAAAAGAAAATTTAAAACTTTCCTACAAGATGCCTAAGGCAAGGTATGGGGGAAAGGACACAGACTTCCATGCCCTTTCTGGTAGGCTATCCTCCAAGAACCTCCATGTGCTCGGCTACTGGGAAGCTCTTGAATCCTGTCCTTTTGGGTTTTTATGGGTGCTCATTACATAGATATGATTGATTTATCATTAGCCATTGGTGATCAACTTAACCACCAGCCCCTCTTCCCTCCCAGGAGGAGGGGCTTTGAATTCTAACCCTCTGAGCACAGGGTGGGTTCCTCTGGAAACAACACCCCATCCTGAGCTTACTCAGGGAGTTTCCAAAAAATCACCTCATTAACATCAACTCAGCCAAGGCTGGACTAGGCTTGTAATAAATAGCAATAAACTGAGCTGGGTGAGGTAGCCCAGGCTGCAATCCCAGTACTTGGGAGGCTGAGATAGGACAATTGCAGGTTCAAAGCCTACACATGCGAACTTGGTGAGAGCCTGTTTCAAAATAAAAAAAAAAAAAATAAGCCAGACATGGTGGCACACCCCTGTAATCTCAGTACTTGGGAGGCTGAGACAGGAGGATCACAGGTTTGAAGCCAGCCTCAGCAACTCAGTGAGGCTCACATCAACTTAGCAAGACCCTGTTTCTAAATAAAAAGTAAAACAGGGCTGGGGGTGTAGCCCAGAGGTAGAATGCCTCTGGGTTCAATCCCCAGCACCACAAAAAAAAAAAAAAAAAAAA
>PVJS01022561.1:0-30414 GCA_004027185.1 Glis glis
AAGGAGAGAGAGAGAGAGAGAGAGAGAGAGAGAGAGAGAGAGACAGGGAGAGAGAGAGCGAGAGAGAGAGAGAAAGAGAGAGAGAGAGTGCGCACGTGTGCGAGCTGAGGCTGGCTGTGAACCCGGATCCTCTGGTCTCCGCCTCCCAAAGTACTGGAATTACAATAGTGCGCCACCACGCCCAGTAAAGTAGTATAACTTATGCCAGTTTCTCTTGACAAATGCAAGATCCCAAATGATTTTTTATAATTTTAATTTTAAGAAGGATCTTTCTAAGCCAGGCGTGGTGGCGCACACTTGTAATCCCAGTACTTGGGAGGCTGAGACAGGAGGATCACAGGTTCGCGGCCAACCTCAGCTACTTAGTGAGGCCCTTCGCAACTTAGTGAGACCCTGTTTCAAAACAAAGAATAAAAAAATAGGGCTGGGGGTGTAGCTCGAAGGTAGAATGCCCCTGGGTTCAATCCCCGGTACTGCAAAAAAAAAAAAAAGAAGGATCTTTCTGCTGATAAAAGTTTTGCCACATCTGTTAAGTATATTTAATATAATGTGAAAGTTTTCTAATCTGGTTCTGATAAATTGCTTCAAAATGCATCCTTCTGTGCATCTAGAGATGATGATGCTTGTGGAATATTTTTTTCCTAAAAATATTTAATCCCTTGGAGAAATTATAAGTCTGAATTTAGTTCTTAGCGTTAGCTTAGATAATGGCATTTTATGGTTTCCTCTGACATGTTCAGTAACTTTCTGACCAGTTCAACTGCTTGGCTTAGAATTGCTCATTGCCTTCTGTGAACCCGTGTGTGCAAACATCGCCACACTGCACATCTCCTCTGCTTATGCCCAGGCTTTAATTTATCATGGGCTTCACTTACAAAACACAAGTGCAAAGATAAAGTTGTTAAGAATTTCGGGAGAATATTAAAACAAGAGAAGCAGCCCATGTGACTTTTATGGTAGGCTTTTATGGGACTGCAGAGGGGGTTCTCAAACCCATGAAGCAGGCCCTGCAGGTATTTTTTGTTATCAAATTTGTGTATATTTAAAGTGAACAATGTGATGTTTGGGTACACAGAAACACCGTGAAACGATTACTAAAGTTAAGCTAATTAATATATCCATTCCCTACCAGAAAGTCGGCATTTCATGCATATGGGATGATCATGCTTTAGATCTCATCTCTTGACAAATTTCAAGTACCAACACACTATTCTATTTCTCTCTCCTTTGCCTTATATTTTACCGTATCATAAATTACCACCTATCATTCTATATATTGTACTTCTTTTCTGTTTGAGCACATGGAAGTAAGATCCATGAGGCTAGGATTTATTTTAATCTTGCTTACTTTGTATTTGTTAAAATGACAAATGAATAATGGACTAAATGTTATGCATTCATCAAAGGAACCTCACCACTGTATAGTATTGGTTCTGTGGGAAAATGTTTTCAGTGTTCCAAATAACAAACTTTTAAGTCAACTGGAGAAACATAGTATCATAGATAGCATTTTTATCTATGATACTAACCAAAGTAATATATTCTAGATATTAGTCCTCTATCAGAGGAGTAGCTGGCAAAAAATCTCCCATTCTGCTGACTCTCTCTTGAGGTTCTTGATAGTTTGCTGCACAGAAGCTCTTCAGTTTAATGCAATCCCCTTTTTTTAAAAAAGTTTTCAACATCATTAGCAATCAGAGAGATGCAAATCAAAACTACCCTGAGATTTCACCTAACCCCAATTAGAATGGCAATCATTAAAAACACAAACAATAATAAATGCTGGTGAGGATGTAGAGAAGTAGGAACTCTGGTACATTGTTGATGGGATTGCAAATTAGTGAAACCACTTTGGAAATCAGTGTGGAGGGTCCTCAGAAGATTGGGAATGAACTTACCACTTTAAAAAGCTTGATTTAAAAAAAATTATCTCATATTTTCACATTTCCATTAAGATTCTTGTATATATTTTCAGATGGTTCCTCATTTACCTGTTTTGTTTGTTTGGTTTTAAGCAGATTTCTTATGACTTAGATTTTAAGGACTTTAGGTTTTACTCTAAAATGTGGCCAAACAAGCAAGCTTAGTTGTACGAAATAGATGTCCTTCTACAACTTTATGTGTGAATTACATCCCCTCCTCCAGCAACCTGAAGCAAATCTATACGTGTGGTAGGAGACTTCACTATTTAATGAAAGTAATATTTTAGTCCTTTGGTTAAATAATAGACAACTAACATCTCTACAGATGGTATAATTTTTAATAGCTAAGTGTTTTTACAAGTTTAATTATATTTTCATAGGTTCAATTATTAACACATTTAAGGCTATATCAATTTAAGATAATTATGTAAATGAATCTTAAATATAATGTGCTAATATATGACAGGTTATAGCTAGATACTTAAAATATCATCTATCATTAAGAAGAATATGTCTAAGAACAAGACTCCTTATGAAGCATAAAAAAGCTCTCACGTACTACTTTCAGAGTGTCAGAAATCGTTAAATGACTGATTTGGAAAATACATTTTTCAATTAAATGAAATAAAGCTAATGTTAAAAATATTTACTATAAATATTAAAAACAGCATTTCAAAAGTAGTTATTAGTTAATGTTTCTAAAATTAACACAATTAAAGTTGAATATAAGTCAAATTAATTAGTAAAATGTGTAAATTTATATAAAAAGCACTAAAAATGAAATGGATTATGAAGTAGCTGAATAACTCCTTTTTGGATATAAATCATTCTATTTTATCTGGAAAAATAATGTATCTGGCATCTATTGGTAAAGACTTGGTGAATAATTTTGCCTGTACTGTTTATAGTTCTTTATTGATTACTCACATTTAAAATCAATGTCTATACAACTAAAATAGTTACTCCTGAGAATATCTGCATTAAATATTAGGCATTAGTAAATGGTCTCATGTGCTGTGCTTTCCAGTTATCATGACCCAGGGATTTATCCAAGGGGTATTCTACCTCTGAGATATACCACCAGCCAGTCCTATTTTATTTAGTTATATTTTTTGAAACAGAGTCTCACTAAGTTCCTGAGGCTGGTCTTGAACCCGTGATCCCTCTTAGGCTCCCATGTACTGGGGTTCCAGATTTGTGCCATCATGCCCAGTCAAGGTCCACTTTTATTGGCTCACTTTCTTTCTCTTTAAAGTGTTTCCTGTATTTGTATTGTGTTCCTCAACTGCCCATAAGGTGTAGGGTGTCAAAAAATAAGATAATTATAGAGCCCATTCTTGGAAAACACTAAAAAATGAACTTATCTGCAGTACTGATTCTTGGCATGGTAGTTTTTAAAGGTGCTAAAATACTACAGGATAGAGTAGGATAAGATAATTTTATTTGGGAGAAATTTTATTCAAGTTCAAAGGTATTCTTGAATAATATGCATGAGTGACAAACAAAAATAACAGGGGCTTCTATAAAAATAAATAGAGCTAATCTGATTTTTAGTAAGATACGTCTGGTTATCTGGGGTATTAACCATTTTCTTTTGCTGAATTGGAATTCAATTTTTTATTTAGGCCTGAATTTCTAAGGATTAAAAAAATGCAACTGTGACACTAGCTTTTATTAATAGTAGTCTTCCCTCTCTACCATTTTTCCCCAAAGATCTCAGCTTCTCTTCTAGGTACATACTGTACATATTTAAAATAAGTATCTGTGTGGAGAAATTTAAAATTATTACTCTGCTTTCAGTGATATATTTTGTTTCTGTCTGGACCGTTATGATATGTTGATCTAGCCTAGTCTTGAATTCTTTATATATATATATATATATATATATATATATATATATGTATATATATATATTTTTTTGCAGTACCGGGGATTGAACCCAGGGGCGTTCTACCTCCGAGCTACACCCCCAGCCCTATTTTTTTATACTTTATTTTGAAACCGGGTCTCACTAAGTTGCGGAGGGCCTCACTAAGTAGCTGAGGCTGGCTGCGAACCTGGATCCTCCGGTCTCAGCTTCCCAGGTACTGGGCGCCACCATGCCTGGCTGAATTCTTGATATATCGATGGTGCTCTATGCAAAATTACCATGATTTTGATATGAAGAATGAGGATAAAAGGAAATTTCACTAGAGAAGGAATATGTAAAGCAGCATTGGATTCTTTCTGCTTCATTATTTGATAATTTTTTATCTACTGAACTAATTCATGGAATTCTGACATGCTGTAGGAAATATCTGTAGGAAATAATAAAAGACTAAAAATAGCAACTTCATGCACAAAAAATTCATTGCCCAATTAGACTATAGTCTTCACATATATCTTTGTCTTTAAAATTGTACTCATGAATATGCAATAGGTGAAATAATATTACAGATGTCACTGTTTTCTAACTTTGGAAGTGCATGCTAAAATATGTATGCATTCCCTACTAACTAAACTATTTCCCCAGTCATTTGCAAAAACCTTGTATGAAGAGAATTAAAATCTTCATACTGATTTGATAGCTTTATACTGATTTGGCTATTGCTTCCAATTTCAACTTTATGCAAGATTTTAAATTTGTTTGGCTTATGTGTTACCAGGTAGCTAAGTTATGGTGATGCTGAGACCATCTGCATTCCTACAACTTAACTATCTGAATTGAGAATGGAGACCATCTTGTAAGCTGGTTTTAAAACATAACCATAGCCGGGCGTGGTGGCGCACACTTGTAATCCCAGTACTTTGGGAGGCAGAGACCGGAGGATCTGGGTTCACGGCCAGCCTCAGCTCTCTCTCTCTCTCTCTCTCTCTCTCTCCCTGTCTTTCTCTCTCTATCTAGTGAGGCCCTCCACAACTTCGTGAGACCCAGTTTCAAAATAAAGTATGAAAAAAATAGGGCCGGGGGTGTAGCGCGGAGGTAGAACGCACCTGCGTTCAATCCCCAGTACCGCAAAAAAAAAAAAAATGACCATTGCTAAAAATTATATTATACAAACTTATATTTTAATAAATCATATTAAATGGAGTGGAATAAATACTAAAATTCATTGCTTCCTAATTATTCTATGGTTTGCAGTTATTTATGCCCTTGAGCTTATTTGTGTCTATTGTGCTTGAGAGGTAAAAATACCACATATTGGCACACTACTACGTGTCTCCTCACAACTCACATTCAGAGACATCACATCAAAAGCATTTAATTTTTAAGAAAAAGCAATCCGCTGGGCATGGTGGTGCACACTTGTAATCCCAGTACTTGGGAGGCTGAGACAGGAGCATGGCAGATTCAGGGCCAGCCTCATCTACTTAGTGAGGCCCTCTGCAACTTAGGGAGACCCTGTTTCAAAAGAAAGAATAAAAATAGGGCTGGGGGTTTAGCTTAAAGGTAGAATGCCCCAGGGTTCAATCCCCCTTGCCACAAAAAAAAGAAAAGAAAAAGCAATCCATTGAATGTTGAAATGAATTGTTATGTTGATGCAACAAACAATTGGAAAAAGAAATAGTGTATATTATTTAGTTTATTTCCACATAATTTTAATGATATTTTGATTATCAGATTTTTCTTTTCGAAAGGGAATACAAAGGTTGAAAATATATTTATATATGATTTTTTTTCTTTTAGAGGAACCCCTAACTGAAATTTATTTATTACACTGATTTTCTATCACTTATGCAGGATTGATTGACAAAGTAAAACACCACACTGCCCCTTACTCTGTGGCCTGTTCATCCCTAGAAACCATTAAAATGGTACATGGTACCAACCACCTTAGTTGAATATTTACAAATATATCATGCATTGGCAACTATAAGAATTACGTGGTGGTTCTTTTTTTTTTTGCGGGGTACTGGGGATTGAACCCAGGGGCATTCTATCTCCGAGCTACACCCTCAGTCCTATTTTTAATTCTTTATTTTGAAACAGTGTCTTACTAAATTGCAGAGGGCCTCACTAAGTAGCTGAGGCTGGCCACGAACCTGGATCCTCCAGTCTCAGCCTCCCAAGTACTGGGATTACAAGCGTGCGCCACCACGCCCGGCTGTGGTGGTTCTTCTAATATCAAAAAAAGAGAAAAATACTGGGAATGAAACTACCATAAAATCCAGCTATACCTCTCCTTGGTATCTTTCCAAAGGACTTAAAGTAAGACTATTAAAGTGACACGTGCATATTCATGTTTATAGCAGCACAATGCATAATAGCCAAATTATGGAACCAACCTAGATGTCCATCAACAGATGAATGGATTATGACACACACAATGGAATTTTACTCAGCCATAAAGAAGAAAAAAATGATGTCATTTGCAGGAAAATAGATGGAACTAGAGAATATTATACTAAGTGAGATGAGCCAGTCTCAGAAAGTGAAGGCTCATATGTTTTCTCTCCTATGTAGAAGCTAGAGAGAAACTGAGAAACAAAACGGACTTCAGATAAAGGAGGAGACACTCCAGTAGCACAATGGAGGGGCCCTGAGGGAAGGGAGGAGGGAAGGGAGGAGGGAAGGGAGGTGGGAAGGGAGGAGGGAAGGGAGGAGGGAAGGAGACTTAATGAAGGAAACAGTGATGTGCCTAAGGAGGTGTCTCTCCTGTGCTCAGGGATCTTTGTCTCACCAAAATCAAGAATGTGATCGTAGACAGTAAGTGCAGCACTCAGACAAAGGTTTATTTACAAAAGCAATAGCATTCAAAGCTTAAGCAAAAATAGGAAGCCCCCCTGCATCAAAGAAGGGGATGTCTCCAGCAGGGACGCTAAAAATTATCTTCCATCTAGGGATATTTATCTAGCTGTTAACCTATTAGGCTTCTTCCCGCTCCCTTGTTGTGTGTTGAATCACGGTCCAGCAGGGCTTGGCAAGCTTCACCCACATCCTAGCTGTGTTTTTAACTTGTTTTTCTTCTAGTTTTACTTAAACTTGTTCTGACCCTTACTCACACCCTTATGGACTTATTTTCCAGTTTCGTCTTCCTCAGAGATGATGTCTGTATGAACTTCTTCCAGGACCTCTTCCCTCTCTGCCCACAATGCCACTTCAGCTGTTCAAATAATGCTATGTACAAGAAATGAAATTATGAATACAATCTCAGCAACATGTACAGGGCGGGGAGGGAGCAGGGTGGTATCTGAAGGGAAATATACCCAGTGCTATGTGCAGGTATGTTTCAATTACTCTAACCCTCATTATGGTGTATAATTACAATACACCAGTAAAGTTATATTAAAATAAATGAATAAAAAAACCTATAGCTTGCAAGTAAACAAGATAAGCAAACTTCAAAGAGTGATATCAGCAACATGGTAGAGTAGACAGACCCAAACTCTTATCTACCTACCACCCACACAGAAATAGAAGTGTCTGCAACTTCAAAATGATAAGAAAGCTCTGTGGAATTTTTACTTGTCCCTGACTACTAACCTCCTCCCCAGCACAGTAGCAGTTTTGAAGAGAGTAGATCAGATTCTCAGTATGAGGTCTTGATGCCTGGTTTAGGAAAAAAACTGAGTAGACCTTATTTGTCAGTAATTGTGCTTATATGTTTTGTTTGTCTGACATGTGTAATGTATGTTATGAAGTCTAGCTCTGTTTTGATTAACTTGGAATTCAGGTTGGAAAAGCTGTGGGCATTGCTTGAAAATTGAGTCAGACAAACAACCCAGAGATCCCTGGAGCAAAATATTACCACGTAGATAGACAATAGACAGCCTAAAATCTGACAGGAAAAGAAGGGAAAGATGTTTGAAAATAAGAGTATTCAAAAGCATACTTGCATGTGGGGGAATTAAAAAATCCTCACACATGCCTATTGCAACACACAGGCTCAGAAAACCTCTGAGAACACCAAACTTCATAAAAGTTGAAAAAGTCTATGCACCAAAGGACATTATCAAGACAATGAACAGATGCCCCTAATTATAAAAGGAGCAAAAGACTTGACAGATATATTTCTCCAAATAGGATATTCAAATGGCCAATAAGAACATAAAAATGCTCTACATCAGTAGTCATTAGGGAGATGCAAATCAAAACCACTTGGATAAAATTTCACACTTATTAGAATGATTATATTGAAAATAAACAAACAGCAAGTGTTACATAGATATGGAGGAATTCAAACCTTCATTGATTGCTAGTGAGAATGTTAAAGAGTTCAGCTGCTATGGAAAAGATTTGGGAGGTCCCTCAACATACAAACAGAATTACTATAAAACCCAATAGTTCTGTTTCTAGGTATATACTAAAAGAATTAAAAACAGAAACACATATACTTGCGCATTGGTGTATTCCCAATAGTCAAAAAGTGGAAAGGGTCTAATTGCCCATTAGTAGATGAATGGGGTAAACAAAATGTAGTAAATACAGACAACAGCATATCATTCACCATAAAAATATAAGTCTGGCCGGGCGTGGTGACACACACTTGTTATCCCAGTACTTTGGGAGGCAGAGACCGGAGGATCCGGGTTCAAGGCCAGCCTCAGCTCTCAATCTCTCTCTCTCCCTGTCTCTCTCTCTCTCTCTCTCTACTTAGTGAGGCCCTCCGCAACTTCGTGAGACCCGGTTTCAAAATAAAATATAAAAAATAGGGCCGGGGGTGTAGTGCGGAGGTAGAACACCCCTGGGTTCAATCCCCGATACCGCTAAAAAAAAAAAAAAAAATATATATATATATATATATATATAAGTCTGAATATACACACCATGTATGAAGCTTGAGATTATTGCACTCAATGAAGCCGGAGACAAGAGGACAAATAGTATATGATTCAGTATATCTGAAATATCTAAAATAGTCAAATTCAGAAATAGACTAAAGTTTGTTAGAGATTAGTACAAGAGAAGAATGGATATTAATACATAAGGGCTAGAGAGTTTCTGTTTTGTATGATTAAAAATTTGAGGAAACCAACAGTGATAATGATCGCACAATATGTTGAATGTGATCAATCCTACTAATTGTATATTTAGAAATGGTGAAAATAGAAATTTTTATTTTATACATCTTTTACAACAAAGAAAACAAACTTTTTAACAAAAAATTGTTAGAGATACAGAGGATTTATATAATGATAAAAAGATCAATCCATCAGGAAAAATAAAATAAAATTGACTTCAATAAAGTCATTCTATTATAGGGACCCAGATTTCCCCAAAATGTCTCTTTAGACAGTTATATGCAATATGAAACTACTTATTTGGCCACTCAATACTTTTTTTGGTACCTGGGTTTGAATCCAGGGTCATTCTACCTCCAAGCTACATTCCCAGCCCTATTTTATTATTTATTTTGAAACTTGGTCTCACTAGGTTGTTGAGAGTCTTGCTAAATTGCTGTGCCTGGTCTCAAAGCTGTGATCCTCCTATCTCAGATTTCCAAGTATGGGAATTACAGGCGTGCACCACTACACCGGCCATTCAACACATTTTTAAAGGGATGTATAATATATTTAACTTTCAAATTACTTTTCCTCAGATGATAAAGTCTTTTAGACAAAGGCATCAGATACTGCGTCTGACATTTGTAGTGTGTCATAAAACTAGATCTTTAACCATAAGTTCATCTGGAATAGTCTCCTGACACTGCATGTTTAAAACAACAAAAGCAAGTATACATGGATGACATGTGAGATCGTGTTCTCCAAACACTTTGTATTTGTGGAGTTTGTTCATCTTTATCAGGAATCCCAAGGCTGTAGTAATTTCATTTCATTCCTATCAGACCACTTCCAGACCCTCTCCTTGCCAGATACCTGGCAGAAAGCAGACTGTAACTGCAGGCCCAATACTTTTAGTGCTTTGTACTCTTAGGACTGGCATGCTATAAACATTGGACAAAATTTTGTCAGGGGTCACACAATCTTCCCATTTATTAAGAATATTGCTAATAATTTTACAGATGTGTGTGAACTGGGAGGGAATTAGCCTTGTTCTTCATGTGGCAAATTAATAATCATCTCAGTGAAAATCTGTCTTGTACATGATGAGGGATGGTCAAACCATCAACAGGAAGAATTATTTTTCTATTAGTTGATTTATGACTCTGTTTTCCTTCTGCTGTTTAATTAGGTTTCAAGGATAATGAACCAAGGTCAGAAAGCACAGAATATCCCAAAAGAACAGGCTTGTGTTGTCTGCCTTTGGCTGAGTTTACAAATAGAATCTTTTCTGTGGTCTTCTGTGATCACTGAGCACTTGGAGATCATGGAGAAAAATTACAGAATGTGGTGAAAATGAAAACTACACCATGCAACTAGACAGTTGCCAACTTTATGGGAAAATATGAACCCACAAAGTTTGAAAATCAAGATGCTGTGACAAAGCCAACAACAACAACAACAAAAACAGCATGACATAAATCCAATCCTCAGCCACTGCCTGGAACAAGACGAAACTACCCCATCTTCATTTGTTTTAGTTGCAAGGCTAAGAATGAAATTTTGTGATTAACAGTCCTATAATCAGAATTAAGCTTCAGCTCACTTCAAATGAAGAAACTTATAAACAAATTTCATGACTGAGCTTCCTCAACTATGCTTTATAACCAGCATGTTTCCTTGCTTTGTAAAGATTTCTTCAGCGTGTAAGATGAAACTCTTTGAAATTGAAGAATTTAAAATTTATAATAATGAGAATGTTTTATAGATATTCTCTGATATCTAGCAGGCAACTTGAAAGTAGTCATTTTCTAAACCAATTCAATATATGCCTTTTCAGTAACAAATATTATAACAATCAACAAATCAATTGGACAGACATGAGCTCCATGATTAAGTAATCTTTTCTTGAAGCATTTCTGATCCATAAGGGTATGCGTGTGTGTGTGTGTGTGTTGTGTGTGTGTGTGTGTGTGTGTGTGTGTGTGGTTCTAGACTAAAATATTTCTAACCAAAATATATTTTATTATCAAATATTGGTAAAATTTTTAGATAGGCATTTTAGTTAATTTTCAACTTCTAAAAATGTAGGAAAGTGATATGTGAAAAATCACTAAAAACGTTATCAATAATAGACTTTAGTTGTGAGGTTGCTGGTAATATTGACCTGGTATAGTATACCTTGACAACCCTCATACAAGTGAACACATTTCTTGTGACTCACAAATAAAATTAATATCATGCTTAACATGAATGGAGAGAAAAAACTGGAGGGTGGGAACAGGAGAGATGTATCAAAAAAAGTCTTGTTTTTGAAGGGGGGATTTTTTATATGCCCAGTTAAATGGGGTATTTGATTTTGAGAGAACTCATAATTTCGAATTTCCTATACATATTTCAGGGTGATAAACGAGAGCAGTTTTCTCTATGATATCAAGGTCAATTTAAGATTATTCCTCCTTCATCTTTGGGTAACCCTACTGCTATTTTGAGGCAAAGGCCATTTGAATACACCACCTCTCCAACTCCTAAATGCTCATTACAGACACTCTGCTCATTTTCCTCTATCATCACATCTTTTGTCAGTTTTCTCCTTACAATATTTTGGCATGGTTTATATCTTTGGGTAACCCATCAAAAGGAACTTCAGCCTTCAATTCCCTGACCTTCTTATTTTATGTACTCTGTCACTTTCTCCTTCAATCCACTTCAGCCATCTCTTCCTCTGGCAAATTCCGTGGCCTCGGGCAAATTCTTGTTTTCATTTATCTACTAGCATACCATCAATCCAGTTCTATGCCATGGTTAGAGGATTCCTATGCTTATCTCTGCAACATCATTCACCATGTTTTCTGTCCTTGATTCTATGTTAGAGCTGTGCTGCCCTTTCAATTTTGATTTTCACTTGTCACAGGAACACTCGCTGGTGGGATGCACAGTTGTTCCTGCTGCATAAAATTTTATTCTTCAGGTTCCTTACCTTCCGTTTGCTACCTCCTCCTATGAGTATTTGAAGTCTCAGCTTAAACTTCATTTTCTCCATACTCTGTGTGGTCACCCTCTCCAAATCTGGTTCTTTATATCATCGCCCCCACCGTGTGTAACCCTTATATACATTGTTCTTTACCAGACTCTTGCAATTGATTATTTCTTTGTGTCTTACAGGGCAATTTCCATAACTATTTTCTAGACCTAGCATCTAATGAGACCCCCTACCACTTAGTAGGTGCTTATAAATATGCACTGAATGAACCAATGAATGAATGCATGGCAAAGACAAAAATATCATACAAAATGCCCTTACAATTGATTAGGAGATACATTTATTGTGGTTTAAGCTTATAAGGGCATCATGGAATTTTCTACTAGTTAAATAATTACAGTTCTGTGTAATTTCCTTCTTCCTGCCTTTGTTAAAAATTTGCATTGCTTTATTTCAAGAGGTCCTAGATATTTTTGATTAATTATTTCTCTGGTTTGAATGTCATGAAATATTTGCTTTAATTACAAGTCATCTGTAAAGCAAGGTAATAGCCTAATTTCATAACTCCCTGCTATTTCTGAACAATTCTACAAATCTTTTGAAACCATATGTAGTAGCAACAGCTACAGGAATATGGAACATTTGTTTAAAGAGAAAAGAAAACAATTCAGAAGAGAATTAGAAGCTCCTTTAAACTACTAAAATTCTTTAGTGAAATGTCTAAGGAACTAGGTTGGTATCACAAATTCAGCCTCTTTTCCCATTCAGGTCCTTTGTTCTCTTAATAAATAGGTTGACTTTTGAATAATTCATCAACTCAATTCAGAAAGTTTTAATGGACAAAGATGTAAATTAGTCTACTGTACATTTATGTGTGTGGCTTATCTCACTTATGATTCTTTATTTTGTTAAGCTGAACCTTTCTCTGATCAATTTATTAGACTAAACTGCTCAGACATCAGCCCGGAGAAGATGTGATCCCTGGGATTTTTCATTATCTACTAGAACCAAGCTGCTTAGATTTCTCTCTCATCATAGGCTCATGAGATAGACCTTTGACTCTGGACATTAAAGATACTTTTAAAGTCTTGAGCATTGTCTCTTCAGTTCTCCTGGGGCACTTTAAAGCTTTTCCTGGAAGCTCTCCTATCTCTTATTCACCATTTCTTTTTGCCTTAATTAATTTTTCTGTACCATATTAATTAATTATATTTTAAGCAAAGTAAAACATCATGTCTGATCTGCTGTTCTAAATATAATAGATATGTCTAGCCTCACGAACCCGTTTGTTCTTCCTGTTCAAATTCAACAGATGTCTATCATCCCCTTCTTTGCAAAATTTATTCTGTTTGTATTCCATTAAATTCTTATTTTCAGTCTTGTCAATGCAGCCTTTTTTTTTTTTTTTAGCAGATCAGGCAACATGTTCAGGTCTCAAGCAATTGAGACTTGACTGGGTTTGAGTTCTGGTGACACTCACTCTGTTTTTGTTTGTTTTCTTGTACCACTAGTGTGAGGAGAAAAGCCTTCCTGAACTCTCATATTTGTATTGCCAAAATACGTTAAGCATGTGAAGAAACAAATATATTTCTCAACAAGTGAAGAAACTTATTTCCACTCTCAGGAAAAAAGAAAGTCAATGCAGGAGGGTGTTAGGATCCAAGTAATGCAGCACTCTTGGTAATGCTTGTCTCTTACAAGGATCACTTCAAACTTGGTTCTGAGTTAAATATGACCTTGGATGACTTGAGGCATTAAACACACTGCTCTGTGCTTTGAAATATGATTCTGATGGTACTCATCTTTGAAGTAAAAAAAATGCATGTTTCAAAGTCTGATAAACACAATCCCTGTTAGGTTGTGTGAGTTTGAAAATATCATGGCGGGGCTCTACCTTATTAAAATTTCATCAAACTTTTACATAGTCTTCTGCTCTGATGTTACACACACACACACACAAAGAGAACATAGTGCTTTACCCACTGAGAAATATGAAAGAAAAAAAGGCAATACACTGAGATGTCATGCATTATTTTGTTCACATCTCCATGGTTCTGTTAGTTTTACTGATTTAGTGTACTGCCTGTATATGGCTAAATATTTTCAAAAGAAAATAGAGTAAATATGCATTTCTAATCAAGCCATGTTTAAAATCCCCCAGGGGATGATTAAACAAAGTACGAGCCCATTATTTTGGTATATGAAACACTAAGCCTTTGCCCTCTGCCTGCGTCTTCTGTGTTGCTTCTTAGTACGCTCTCATCCATTTCACGATAGTTATTCCAACTTCCTAGCATTACACAAACGTGCTGGATTTTCCTCTTTCCTTCTCTCACCTGCTGACTTTTCTCTGCTTAAATCTCTGTTCTTCTTCCCTGGCTAGATAATGGCTCATCACATAGCCATTTAAGACACATATTCGGCTTAAAAACATTTCCTGAACCTTTCCTCTCCCATCTGAACCTGTTAGGTGCCTCTCCTGTGCACGCCATTAGGATGTCCAAGTTCTTCTATATTGTTAGTTATTGCACTCTTTTTCATCTTTAACATTGTGCAGATCCTAGAAGCTTTTGAGAATAGGGTCAGAGTCTTGGTTATTGGTGTCTGACACATACCAGGCACCCAAAGAGATATTACAAAACAAATAGTTTACAGAAATACTGTTTAATCACGAAAATGGATTTGAATTGTTAATCAGTTCGAAACCTCAATTCTGATTTTATGTACTATAATCTATAGTATCTTTTATTCAGATTTTGTCTGGCATCATAAAAATGGATTTTAATATATAAAAATGAAAATGGCCTCTGACTCTATATAACTATATTAGGTTTCACATCACTTGATTCAGTAATTTTGAAGTGTTTATTAACCTTTCAAAATAGATTTGTCCCATCAATTATACTTAATAAGAAATTTTCTATCCTTCCCTTTTAAATGCTCTTAATTAGTTCCATTATTAATTTTTGTGTTTTTATAATATTAAAGGTGAATATAATAACTAGACAGTACCCAGAGACTTTTCCATAATTTGTGCAGAGAGAGAGCTATGTAACAAGGTGCAGGTCTCTCCATGTTTGAATTCATTGCTATGTAAAAGCATGCCCTAGCAATGAGAAAATTCCTTTTGCATGACCTTTTTTCTCACTATATTGCTGCACTTCTTGGAAATTTATAAAATTATGATTATTAATAAAAATATTTCTTATAAATTAATATAATGTATTATATAAATGGTGTACAGAAAAAGGGGAACTCTCATTCTTTATCCTAAAATAAATAAAATTCCTAATTTTATTGTTTAAATTTAGCTATACTCTTTGTTTTGACATCTTTATTACTCTTTATTCTAAGGACTTAAGGATTTCTCTTATGAACACATCTACGTGACAACAAAATTTTAAGTTCGTTATATTTTGTGGATCAAATGTCCCATGTATTTGAATGACACAGGTAGCTGAATGCTTAAATGTTGTGCAAATTTAAATGTTTCTAGGACAAAGTTTCCCCACTTTGTGCTGTAGTTCAGAATTTCAATGAGCCATGTTATTAACTGATAGTGGCGTAACAATTTTAAAAGAGAAACAAATATCTTTGCATTACATTCCATACAGCCTTCAGCAGCCCTCCTCATGAAATACAAACCCACCACACGCAGCCTCATCGCCATCACCAAATGACATTATAGTTCTGCTGTGCTCAGTCCTTCCTAGGAGGCATGTGAAAGCAGAAGACTTTGTGCCTTTAATATCCCTTGCACTGGCCTATTGTTTTATGAACTTTCAAGCATATAATATACAATAAAATACTTACTTGTTATATAGTTATTTCTAGAACTTAAACAGAACAAAGATGGAAATTTTTATTGCTTTATTCCATGATATATTCTAAGCAGAGTGCATACTCAAAAAATACTTCTTGAATGTTGATGAAGTATTATGTTAGAACTATTTATTAGTTTATTGTATGACCAACATCCTTAAGGGTTAATTCCATAAAAATATTGTTTCTGTTTGTCTTCTTTGTTTTTTTTTGCGGTACCGGGGATTGAACGCAGGGGCATTCTACCTCCACGCTATGCCCCCGGCCCTATTTTTTATACTTTATTTTGAAACCGGGTCTCACGAAGTTGTGGAGGGCCTCACTAAGGAGAGAGAGAGAGAGAGAGAGAGAGAGCTGAGGCTGGCCGTGAACCTAGATCCTCCGGTCTCCGCCTCCCAAAGTACTGGGATTACAAGCGTGCGCCACCACGCCCAGCTCTATTTGTCTTCTTGACAATTTTTTTAGTGCATAAGCTGACAAAAATAAGCTGGGCATGGTGGCACACACCTATAATATCACCTACTCAGGAGACTGAGGCAGGAAGGCCACAAGTTCAAGGCCAACCTGGAAAACGTATCGATTCTGTCTCAAATAAAATAAAAATAGCTGGGGATACAGCTCAGTGGTAGAGTGTTTGCCTAGCATGCGTGGGGTAATAGGCTTAATCCCCAGTATTGACAAAAACAAAATTCTCAGATATATTTAATTAAATATTTTGTCATGTCATGGAAGAAGCAATTTATTTTTAATTTCTTTAGTTCTTTTCTTTCAGAATTTATACATTTCTGGCCTCACATAAAACATTAAAAACCTTTAATTAATTACCATTTATCTGATAAGTTCTAGTACATTTATGTAAGTCCTTCACAGGGTTACTAACAGGTTATAATAAAAGTAATTTGAAAAGCAATGCAAAAAGATGGAAACAATGATAAGACTTAACTTTTTAAAAGTGTTCATGGAAATTGGACCTCTTATACATTGCTGTGAACATCTAGCTTGGACAAATATATATAAAGGGTATTTCCAAATTAAAACAGCATGTTACTGGCACAAAAATAGACACATAAACCAATGGAACAGAATAGAAGATACAGAAACAAATCCATACACTTAGAGCCAATTGATTTTTGACAAAGGTGCCAAACACATACGTTGGAGAAAAGACAGCCTTTTCGATAAATAGTGGTGGGAGAATTGGTTATCCATTTGTAGAAAAATGGAATTAAATCCGTACCTCTTACCCTCCACAGGAGTCAACTTGAGATGAATCAAAGACCTGGAAGTTAGACCAGAGACTGTGAAGCTACTAGTCCCACTTCTGAACATTGCCACATTGGGTATTATGCTTTCAACATATGAGATTTGGGGTATATTCCAGGTCCAAATCATAAAAACCACTACATCACATTTCTGATCAAGTACTTTTATTATAGAGTTATTTTTATAGAAAAATTAAGCCAGGTATGGTGATGGACACCTTTAATCCTAGCAACTTGGATGGCTGATGCAGAAGGATTGCAAGTTCGAGGACGACCTTAACACCTTAATGAAGCTGTGTCTCAAAATAAAAATAAAAGGGATGGTGATGTAGCTCAGTGGGAGAGCTCCCCTGGGTTTGGTCCCTGGCACTGTTAAAAAACAACAAAGAATCATTCTGAATGTGCTAAAAGTAATCAATGATAATCAAAAGTATCAGTATAATGAAGAGATAGATGTAAAGGTATAAATATGAATGCAATAGATGCATACATTTTTCACTTTTTAAAATTTTGGGCTGTTTATCAGTATTGTTTATCTGTTCAAATAAAAAACCCTATTTTATTGACTCTGTATTGTTTATTTTTCTATCTTATTAATTTCAGCTCTTAATAATTTCTTGCATTTACTAGTTTTTGAAGTGGTTTGGTCTTGTTTTTCTAGAACCTTGAGATGCACCATTAGGTTGTTCATTTGGCAACTTTCTGATATTTTTAATATAATTTTATCAGTGCATTTAAATTATACATTATAATGAGGTTCAGAGTAATAGAAACATACATGCATTTTTAATCAGGCATCTATGTCTATGAACTCTCCGCCTTCATGGTGTTGCAGGGATTCTGGTATGTTGTCTCTTTTTCAGAGTAATAATGACAGTACGTTACTAAGGTAAAAATGGACCTATCAATCAAAGTAGAAGAGTTTTAAGTCCAGAAGTATGTCTCACACATATGTTCAAGTGATTTTTTACTAAGACTCCAAGAATACTAGATATGGGAAAGGACAGTTTTTCTTAGAAATGGAGCTGAAAACCTTTCTATGGGGAAAAAAATAAGCCTTGATCATACTGTGCCATCATATAAAAAGGTATCTTAGAAAGGAACACAGATACAAACCTGAAAGTAAAAGCTCAGACATCTGCTAAGAACTGTAAGAATACCTGTCTTATATTGGGGAAGGGAAAGATTAATTAGAAAGAAGCATGGACAATAAAAAAGACCATTTATCAAAACAAAATTTATATTTTAAAAGGTTTAGGAGAAAAAGGCTCTTTAGAAACTGGAGAAATTATTAAAAATGCACATTTCTGTTTTGTATAAGAATAAATAAAAACTCTTACAGCTTAATAGTAAAAGAATGGTAACCCAATAAGATGAACAAAAGACTTGAATGGATAACTCACCAAATTATATTAATTTTCAATAAGCATAAAAACCTGCTCAAAAATTGGACTTATGAGAAGATTCAAAATGTTGTAGACTTTTATGAAAATCCAGGAGTCGTAGCCGGGCGTGGTGGCGCACGCTTGTAATCCCAGTACTTTGTGAGGCAGAGACCAGAGGATCTGGGTTCGTGGCCAGCCTCAGCTCTCTCTCTCTCTCTCTCTCTCTCTCTCCCTGTCTCTCTCTCTCTCTCTTTCTCTCTCCCTGTCTCTCTCTCTCTCTCTCTCTCTCTCTCTCTCTCTCTCTCTACCTAGTGAGGCTCTCTGAAACTTCGTGAGACCCGGTTTCAAAATAAAGTATAAAAAAAAATAGGGCTGGGGGTGTAGTGCGGAGGTAGAACGCCCCTGAGTTCAATCCCCAGTACCACAAAAAAAAAAAAAGAAAATGCAGGAGTCAAGTAGACAGGTCATTCAATTTGATTACTTCAATGATTATGTAGGTATAAAAGTAAAATAGCTACCACTGTCAATATGTAAAACATCAACATTATTTACATTACTATGATGATTTTCTAGGGTGTCTTAGTAATCAAAAAAGATTTCTTTCTCTAACCAAGTTTATGGCCTTTCCAAGAATATAAAGTTTGGAAAGGATGCTGAATGTAATCCATGTTCAATCCTACTGATAATTATTTATCAGAAATGCTATGTATAATTGAGTCTTGGGCTACATAAACACAAAATAACATCCCCAGGTCTATAAATCAGACTGAGTTGATTTGAATATTTACTTAACCATCTACTTCTCATACTATTTTTTTAGATAGTTACTTCAACTTTCTGTGCCTAAGTTAGTCCTCTGAAAAGAAGGCATATTATCTCTCTCATAGAGATAGTGTAAATCTTTGATTAGAAGGGCGTCATGGTAAATGTTCCATAAATTTCAATTTTTGATTGTTGTTTTATTTTAAAACTTGGACTCCATGGGGACTCAATCAATGTTCTTCTTTCCTTAACCAAATCAAAATTTATACCTTGAAGATGATTATATTGCTCAGAAACAGCTTTGGGTGTGAGAGCTTTGTCTTTTGAGCTTGCCTTTTTGGAGTCCTTTAGCTGTGATTGAGAGTATAATCACTAGAGCCAACTACTTATGAGTCTAGATTCCTCTATTTACTCATGCTGTCTAATTATGTTATGGTATATGAATAGAGGAAGTCCTGTGGGTTCATAGATTCATGACCAGTCACTAAAGAAAGCATTTCTATGCAATGGGGAGCTCCATCGTCTGAACATCACACAATACCAAGATTTGGAAACAGGGCATGCCTGTGTGTGTGTGTGTGTGTGTGTGTGTGTGTGTGTGTGTGCACATGCGTGCGTGTGAGAGAGAGAGAGAGAGAGTAAAGATCAATATTCTTAAGTATATCCATGCTTGAATGCTCCCCAAATAGTGTTCACATACCCAAAAATACAAAGCCCCCTAGGTAGGTTACAAAGCTGTCTTAATAAAGAGACCCCAAGCCGGGCGTGGTGGCACACGCTTGTAATCCCAGTACAAGGTGGAGACCGGAGGATCCGGGTTCGCGGCCAGCCTCAGCTCTCTCCCTGTCTCTCTCTCTCTCTCTCTCTCTCTCTCTGTCTCTCTCTCTCCTTAGTGAGGCTGTCCGCAACTTCGTGAGACCCGGTTTCAAAATAAAGTATAAAAAATAGGGCCGGGAGGGTAGCGTGGAGGTAGAACGCCCCTGGGTTCAATCCCCGGTACCTCAAAAAAAAATAAAATAAAGAGACCCCAAAAATGCAATGAATCTAAAAACTCAGAAATCTTTCTGCCTTCTTGTCTGCTGTCTCCAAGTGTTGCTTGTCTTGCTGTTGAAGTTAAATCATATCCATACAACTGTTTGGCCTGTGGGAAGGGAATAAAGAAGGGGAGAGCAAACTGATGCTCACCAGGCTGTGACCAGAGGTTATAGACAGCAGGTCACAGCTGGCTGCATGGAGGGTAGGAAAGAGGGCTTCTTCAAGCTCAGCCAGTTGGTCTTCTAAAACCCAGGAGTTCTTGGCTAAAAAGTGGAATGATAAAATGGATTTGGGGAACAGTTATCTACTTTCAATAGCTTTGCTAAAAGTGGAATGACAAAATGGATTTGGAGTTGTCGCAGTTTTTGTTTTTGCTGTCGTTTCAGTGTTGTCTGTGGTAGCGCTGATTGAACCCAGAGCCTTCATTAAGCATGTGCTTGACCAGGGAGCCACACCCTCAGGCCCAGGCAGTTGTTTTAAAGGCATGCTTTCCCACCAAGTGCTGTGTGCGTGTATGTCAACATGATTTACATTATGATGTGAGACTAGAATGCATCAATAAAAGTATATTAAAAGAATATGCCGGGCGCACGCTTGTAATCCCAGTACTTTGGGAGGCGGAGACTGGAGGATCCGGGTTCACGGCCAGCCTCAGCTCTCTCTCTCTCTCTCTCTCTCTCTCTCTCTCTGTCTCTCTCTCTCTCTCTCTCTCTCTACCTAGCGAGCGAGGCCCTCCACAACTACGTGAGACCCGGATTCAAAATAAAGTATAAAAAATAGGGCCGAGGGTGCAGCGCAGAGGTAGAATGCCCCTGGATTCAATCCCCGGTACTGCAAAAAAAAAAAAGTATATTAAAAGAATAAAATGCATGCTTTTTGAAATGTCATCTTACAATGCCCTGGTGGCAACCAAACTGGTTCTGAATCTGTGAAAAAACAAACTGAAATAAACAACTAGGTGAAAGTATATTTTATATTTTTGTGCAATTATTCTAAACTGTCCATATATGACGTACACATACCAATAAACCCATAGCACTGACTTCCCTTCCTTGAACAACAAAATGTCAGCACTGATACATTTAATTCTTTTCTTTTTAATTTATCTGAAGGGTAATTACCTATTCTTTCTTTGCCTTCAGGGAAATAAAACAAATTTTCTCATAAGAAAGTCCACTTCAACATCATGAAATGGGAATTATTAAAAAGTTCTTTATTTTTCAACGTAATGTTATCACTTACTATTCATCAATATAATGTATATCATTTTAGCTAGAAATAATCCATAATTCTTGTCCTGATATAATAATTCATAATTCAGAAATAATTCATAATTCAGCACTTATGGGTTATTTAAAAGTTGTTTTACTTCTGAGATGAGTTATTAAATATTTGTACATAAAAAAAGAGTTGGTCTACTGTTCTAAATTAAATGTCTTTAGTGAGCCACACGTGGTGGCACATGCTTGTAATCCCAATACTTGGGAGGCTGAGACCGGAGGATCTCAGGTTCATGGCCAGCCTCAGCAACTTAGTGAGGCCCTCTGCAACTTAGTGAGAACCTGTTTCAAAATAAAAAATAAAATAGGGCTGGGGGTGTAGCTCAGAGGTAGAACATCCCTGGATTCAATCCCCAGCAACAACAAAAAAACTGTCTTTAGTGATTAAGAGACATTTACTTTCTATTACAATTGCTTGTATCTATACAATATAGTTTGAAAGGCAAAATTGTCTTCACACCATCAAAAATTTTACTAAAATCAAAATTAAATATTAATTACTGCTCTGAAATTGAGTGCATAATCTTCCTCCTTAGAGAAATTCGACATTAAGTGTTTTGGGTCGCCAGGGTGATATTTGGACAGCAAACTTATGCTCTAATTTCACCACATAATACCATGGAGGATTAAACATAGTTTTTAATTTAGTTAATTTGCAACCATTATGGAGTTTAAACACTCAATACGTTCTTACTGTATTTGAGGTTCTGAGTAAAACCCTTAGGATTTAAATGAATTTCAAACTTACCTCGCTCTTTTTTTTTTTAAAAGAAAAAACTTCCTTTGCAGCTCGTCTTTACAAGTCCAGGAAATCAATTCGTTGAATTTAGTATAACCTTCCATGACCAAAAATAATTTCTATAAAATTTAGTTTGTTTTTTATTTTAAATAATGAATTTCACTGCCAAAGCACTGTAAGAATTCTATATAATTTGTTCAATATTGAGCCTCCAATGATATTAAAAAACCTCTAGAAAAATTCTGAATATAAATTTTTATTTATTTTACTTTAAAAAATAAATATACATCTTGTAGTAGTTTAAGATGTTTGAGTTTATTAAAAAAAAGAAATTACCAGGAGACTTTAAAAAAGAAAAGGTTTAGAAATCACTGTTATTAGTAAGAGTAAATATAGAAAGAAAATGTAGAAATTATGTGAACAGTAAAAAAATACTTAGTAGAAGGTAAAATTTAACTAAAGAAGTATAAAACCATTTTTCCCGATCTCATAATATGCACAGCTAAAATGAGAGATTCATTGTTTAGCTATATGAACAGCAGTATCAAGCCTACAACAAATTTTAAAAGGTAACAGATAGGAATAAAAAAACACATTTGGTATTCAAATTTTAATGCATTTAAATATGAATTTACTATGTTTCCAAAAAACATTTAAGAATATTATAAAGATTTAAATCTGTAAGATGTACTGACATGCTTACAATTATTGCCCATTATATTATAGCTATGCTAATTATACCACAAAAATGGATATTATTTTTTCTTACAGTGTGTTTTTAGATTTAAATATATGTTTACCATTTAGTTTTCATATCATTCTTATAAATGTTCCCTTGTTAGTAAGTATCACTTGTTAGTAAGTAATATCACAGCATAATGTTATATTACATATCTACATTGGGCATTATTTTCTTTCATCTTTTATAGGATACTCTTTATTATGCTTTTTTTCTGGTTTCATTATTCTTGTTCATAAATATGCTGCCAATCTAACTGGAAGAAACGTATCCTTTTTTTCTGGCTTCCTTTACAATGTCTCATTGTCTTAAGTTATTTGGTATTTTCTATGATATGTGTAGATATAGATCCATATTCAAATAATTTTGCATTATTCCTTATGTCTAACAGAATTAAGGCAATCAAGGACTACTGCTTTTACATATTCTGGAAAGTTCCTTGCATAAAATATATATGTATACATTTATAATTGATATTGATGTAATGTATAAGTATTTGAAATTTTATAAAAATGAAAAGAATATGTATATTTTAACAGTATTAATTATTGTAACTCTTGAATACAAGATCTGTACTGTTATTTGTATCCTCTTAAGTTACTTTCTTCAGTGTTTTATAGTTTCATTGTAGATATCTTCATCTCCTTGGTTAAGATTATTCCTAGGCATTTTTCATTGTAGCTATTGTAAATGCAATTACTTTCTTGATTTCTTTTTCAAATAGTTCACTATTACTATATTGAAATGCTACTGATTATTGTATGTTGATTTTGTATACTGCAACTTTACTGAATTTGATTATTAATTCTAACAGTATCTTGGTGGAGTCTTCAGGATTTTCTATACGTAAGATTATATATCATTTATTAACAGGAAAAATTTGACTTGTTTCAAATTTGGATATCTTTTATTTTTTTCTTATCTAATTACTCTGTCATTACATTTGCAAATCAACTCAAAATAGATTAAGACTTAAAGGTAAAACCTGATACTATAAAACTATGAGGAAAACATATAAGGAAAAGCTTCATGGCCGTTGGTCTGGGCAAGAATTTTTTAGATATGACCTCAGTAGCACAGGTAACAAAAGTAAAACAAAATGAGATTGTATCAAAGTCTTCTCACACCAAATAAACAATCAATAGGGAAAAAAGACAACTTAAAAAATGGGTGACTACACTTGCAAACTATATATCTGATAAGGAGTTAATAGCATATATTGATGAAAAACATATGTATATATACACATATACATACTCAAGGAGCTCAAAATTAGGAAAACTATCTGATTTTAAAATGAGCAAAAGGCCTAAATAGGCATTTTTCAAAAGAAGACATACAAATAGCTAAAAACAACATAAAAATGCTCAAAATCACTAGTCACAAAGGGAATGCAAATCAAAGCTAAAATGAGATACCACCTCACTCCAGTAGCAACGTCTATTATCAAAAAGCAAAAGATAACAAGTGTTAGTAGGGTGTGGAGAGAAGAGAACTCTTAAACACTGTTGGTGTGAGTGTGAATTGATACAGATATCATAGAAATCATTATAGAGAGTCCTCAAAAATTAAAAATGGAGCCACCATATAATGGAGCATTCCCACTCCTGGATATATTATATATCGAAAGAAAATGAGATCAATGTGTTAAAGAGATATCTGCATGCTCATGTTTATTGAGGCACTATTTACAACAGCAAGATATGGAATCAACCTAAATGTCTATCAACAGATGGGAGAATAAAGAAAATGCAGAACATATATGCAATGCAATACTATTAAGCTATAAAAAGAATGAAGTCCTCTCATTTGCAAAAATATAGACAAACCTGTGGGGGCATTATGTTAAATAAAATAAGGCGAGAACCAAGATGGCGGGAGAGCGAGAGGCAGCATGTCGCCGGCGCTCCAAGAGTCGGAGCTTGGCTGGCGGGAAGACTGCATCTTGAAAAGAAAAGCAGGGCAGCCAAAACTCAAAACAAGGAGAACCAAAGTGCAGCGGAGTGCGAGGCAGGGGAAAGAGCGGAGGGCGGCAGGGAGCGCAAAGCATTCCACCCGGTGAGCGGAGAGCGGAGACGAAGGCGCCATCTCGGCTGAGCCACGCCAGCACCGCGGCCCCCGGAATCCTCCAGCAAAGAGACAGCAGATCCTTGTGAAACCAGCAACTATAGACCACCATTGACACCGATCAACTCCGGAACAAGATGAAGCCCAAGTCAATCCAGACCCACAACTATGACGACGATGGTTTCAAGGGGTGGGCCATGAACCTCTGCTCCCACAATGTGTACAATGAGGAGAGACAAAGAAGAGGTGGCCATACACAGGAGCAGCCCAATGAGCAGGTCAACACCATCCTGGAACACTCCAGAACTGAGGACATAGGTAGAGGAGACATGGCCCCCTCCCCAGCAGCCCAGGATTGAGAACACGGGCAGGTCAGCCTTTGGCCCCGCCCCACTCAACATAAAATTTAAAAATGTTTAGAGACCGCTGTTACAAGGGAAGACAAAAAAGTATATAATAAAATATTTAGTAGTTTTGTTTTTGAAATATTCTCAAACTTACAAAATAGTAGCCAATATAACACAATTTTTTTCCTCAACCATTTGAGGGTGTGTTGTTGACCTGAATCTCTATCACCAAAAAATATTTTCATATATATTTTATACAAAAATGAATGTTCTACAAGTAGACCTCAATGCAACCATCAAGTTAAAAAATGAGCATTGATGTAGTACTACAGAGAGTCAAGCTCCATTCATGTGTTCCAATAATGTCCTTTGTAACTCAATAATTCAGTTCAGGATATATGCTGCATTTAATTCCCCAGTTTCTTTAGTTATTTTCAAATTCAAACAATTCTTTATTTACTCCTTAGCTTTTATGATCTTGGTACATCCTAATTTTATACAACAGTTATTTCATAGCATGTTCCTCATCTTAGACTTGTCCACTCTATTCATGATCTGATCCAGGTAATGGCTCCTTAGCAGAAATATAACAGAATTCCTGCTGTTTTCTTCCCATTATATCTTATTTGATGATGTACAATTTATATTTGTCATCTTAGTAGTAATGATCATTTCAATCACAGAATAAGGTGTTGTCTGCCTGAGCTTACTGCTCAAATGCCACAAGTTTGCTTTCTCTAATTAATAAATATTTTTGAAGAGTAGCTTTGAAACTATGTAAATATCTTATTCCTTATAAAACTCCAATTTATTCATATCACTTTATATTCATGTTTTCCAGTTTTATTTGATGCATAATCCATTACAGTAATTATTACTTTGATGCTAGAATTCTCCCAGAATAAAGAAAGAAGTGTGTTTTTGACTTGAATCTTTCTTTGAGTAGTTTTTTGCCATTTGGCCCAGAAAACTGTTCCAGGATCATTACACACTGTTCTTGGCCAATCCCTACATCAGCCACTTCTCCACAAGAGCTCCATAACTAGAGGAAACAATTAGAAAATTATGTTTCTGTTCATTCAATTTTTAAATTTAAGAAAGTACGGTAAACTTTTTTTTATCAACTTGGGAGATTTTCTGTCAGTTTGGCTGTTTGTTTTTTCTTGTTGTAAACCCTTCTCAATGATTCTTCTGCATCGATGGATGGTTAGTATTTCCTAAAAATGTAATACTAACTATGTAAATTTAACTATATGTAATTTTATGTAAATTATATGTAAATTTAACTATATGTAATTTTAACTATGTAAAACTATGTATTTATGCAGTCAAAACTACAAGATCTTGTTGTTCACTAGTTGTTGTTTTTTTTTTTTTTGCGGTACCGGGGATTGAACCCAGGGGCGTTCTACCTCTGCGCTACACCCCCAGCCCTACTTTTTATACTTTATTTCGAAACTGGGTCTCACAAAGTTGCGGAGGGCCTCACTAAGTAGAGAGAGAGAGAGAGAGAGAGAGAGAGAGAGACAGGGAGAGAAAGAGAGAGAGAGCTGAAGCTGGCCGCAAACCCGGATCCTCCGATCTCCGCCTCCCAAAGTACTGGGATTACAAGCGTGCACCACCATGCCCAGCCCACTAGCTGTTTTTGACAATGATCACTGTAGAGGTTTTCGAGTCAGATGTAGAAGTGAAATAGCTTAATACCATTAATAAACTGTTAACAAACAGTTTTAAACAGAAATGGCTTTCCATATATGTCAATTTATTGCTGAGGCACATTGCAGCTCTGTTTGGAAGTTTAGGCCTGTGATTGGTTAGCTCAGCTGTCAAGAGTAGTATGCTAATGGAGCTAGAAAATGGGTTTATGTTCCCAGCCAGGTCAAGTAACTTCCTTGACTGAAGGCACACTTGTTACTCTTAATTTGAATTTGTTCACATTATCTGGGAAAAAAAATCAAAGCAATTACAGGATTCAAAGCCTTTTCACTTAGATCTTACTTTACCATCATAATAACATTAAAATATTGATTATATACAATATAATCTGACAGATAAAATAATGAGATCTCTTATCCATGGGACAGTGTTAGAGTCTATTAAAGTTCCTATCCATGAATTTCAAGCCTGGGGAATGTGTCTGAGCTCCAAGGATTAATGGACATTTGAAAATTCACAGAGCTTGAAATTGATAACTACAGCACCCTAAAAATTAGAAAGCACCAAGGTAACTTAAGTGTCTCACTCTCCTCTCCTCTGCATAATACAAAAATCAATTTTTTTTAGGTCATAATAACCGTGTGAGATAGAACCTGTTCATAACATAATCACTTTATGCTTGGGTTAAAAACATGCAGAGTATAAAGCCATATAGCATGTGTTAATTATTCAATGACGTTTTCATGGGAAAATATTCTAGGATTTGAGGCAGAGTTTCAGAACCAAAAGTTAATTTTATTATTCCATCTGAATGTGTATATTATGCAACCACTTAACAAATTCTTTGAAAAATTAGTAATGAAAAAATAAATACCTTTATGGAAGATATTAGTTATGAAAAGATTACCCTTTAATGGCTATAAATCCTTGGCTAATACACTGAAACTTTGCATATGATATATGAATAAACTAAAATATGCTAAAAGTTCTACGAGATTAAATTAACTATACTTTTTTATTTATTTACAATGATAATAAAAATTTTCTGTCAAACGCAGTCAAGGCTTAATTCTCCTCTTTTGAAAAAAGTCACATGGTAGTGTTATATGCTCTAGCTAAATTTCTAAATGAAGATTGCAAGTTTACAGCCTACACTTCTGTGTAGGGCATACTTATTTTAAGGAAATATATATCATAGTAATCATTAATTTACCCCAATATTAGAGAAATAAATTATCTTAGGAAGGCCTCCACATGAAGTTAAATTAATCTAATATAACCTCCATAAAACTCAGATAATATATTATGTATTTTAGATATAATTTCATGCTTCTGATTATTCATGAAGTGGTTTTATAAATAACACCGTACATAGAATTAATTCTCACCCACAAAAAATGGGTGATAAAGCACAGCTAGAAATTTCGCCATCAATATTTCAATATCTTTCACTTGCATTTAACATAAATGATGCATTAACAGTGAAATATCTGGAAGATTAGAGTTTCATGTAAAAAATGCTTCATTTATCTTGGTGATCCTGAATTCTTTTCTAATGTGTCTTCCCTTGCCTAGATGCGTTCCTGACCCTCACCTTCAATGACAAATTCTATTCCCCAGTGCACTGGATGTCACACCTTCAGTATTTACAGCTTGAGCGAGTAATCTTGCTGTTTGTGCTGCTGATGCAAAGTATTACATGTAATGAATGTCATAAATTACACCGTAGCCTAGACAGATAGAACTCAGTGGTTTTTGGATCTTCCAGAATAAGTTCAGAAATTGCCATGGCTCTGCCCTGCTGCATAGGAGGAGTGTTCCAGCTGTGGTCACCAAAGTCAAGTGATCTCTGCCTATACCAGCTCAGACAAGAAGCCCTCAATAAATGCTCCCTGGGAGGAAAACTTACTGTTGTTTTTGATTGTTTTATCTGGCCAGCGAATCAACTCTTCTCTTTAAATCATTTTCCCCTACTTCTCAATTATATTAATGATCCTTCACCCTTTAATTTATACAATGATCATTTTCTTTCCTAGAATGTGGCCCCTGGAAGAATCCTAGGATGTTTAGCATGACACGATGTACCTAATGTTATGATAAGTGAGTATAACTGGATGAAAAGTTATAGCAGACAGAAAAATTCAAAATATCATCTATGTGTACACATGAGCTTATATGCATGCACGTATGTACCAGAATATAAGAAGGTGCTTGTTTTCCATTAAATTCATTCTATGTTTCTAAGTAATTGCTGAACTCAACACTGTGTTTCAGGAAGTCTCAGATAATTTATGCTGTTTGCATAGGTCAATGTTGTTTCAATTATGAATTATTTTTATTAATTATTGAAGTCTTTTTCTAAATCTAGGATTTTAAGATAAAACTATTTAGAACTATAATCAATTTTGAAGCACTGATGGATAAAGTGACCACAATAATACATTTCATTTGTCACCTCAGTAGAATTTCAAGAGAGTACTTTACTAGTTTTCGTTTTCTCAAATATAGACAGATTGCTGGTATATCATCGCTCACAGTGTAACTAGGAAACCAAGTTAAAACTTCCAATATCTAATTACTCTATTATTTTATAGGTCTTTTGCTAGAGGAAAAAATTGTGAGGGAGAGCAAGTATTAATTACAGAGGAAATTTATCAAGTTAAACAGGCAAAGTACTTAGTGCTTATTTTATCTGTCATATATATTCAGATATAGATAGTTTAAGGGCAAGATGGTACATATTTAATATAAGCTTCAATACAGTTGTTGAAAGAATAAAAGCTAATCTTTACCATGTTGTTGCTGCAATAATCGATAATGTGGTCACACAGAGCGAGAGAATGACAGAAAGAAAGAGAGAGAGAGAGAGAGAGAGAGACAGAGAGAGAGACAGAGAGACAGAGAGAAAGGATAAAAGCAGAAAGGTAATGCCTGCCAATACGTTTCATCAGAAGTTTTAGCTTCAAGACAAAAAAAAAAAATGTCATGGCAAAAGTTCAGAATATGTAGAAGCTAGAGAGAACTTGGGAAATAAAAGGACTTCAGATAAAAGAGGAGAAATTCCAGTGGAGCAGTGTTGGCAGTCTGGGGAGGCAGGGGAGACTTGATGAAGGAAGTAGTTCAAATAAGTCTATGTATGTATATGAAATTATCAATGCTAATCTCAGCAACATGTATGGGGAAGGGGAGGAGTGGGGAAACGCATCAAGTGTTTTGTACATGTATGTTCCAATCAGTTTGAGCCTCATTATGATGCATAATTACAATGCACTAATAAAAGTATATATATATATTTTTTTGCGGTACCGGGGATTGAACCCAGGGGTGTTCTACCTCCGCGCTACACCCCTGGCCCTATTTTTTATACTTTATTTTGAAACCGGGTCTCACGAAGTTGCAGAATCTCACTAAGTAGAGAGAGAGAGAGAGAGAGAGAGAGAGCTGAGGCTGGCCACGAACCCAAATCCTCCGGTCTCCGCCTCCCAAAGTACTGG
>PVJS01022562.1:0-22590 GCA_004027185.1 Glis glis
GTGTGTGTGTGTGTGTGTGTGTGTGTGTGTGTGTAGCTGCCTCCCCGGGGGAGCAGGCGTGGAGTGTGTGTGTGTGTATAGCTGCCTCCTGGATGAGCAGGCGTGGAGTGTGTGTGTGTATGTGTAGCTGTCTCCTGGGGGAGCAGGCGTGGAGTGTGTGTGTGTGTGTGTGTCCTTGGGGAGCAGGCGTGGAGTGTGTGTGTGTGTGTGTGTGTGTGTGTCGGGGTATGTGGCACTTTGCCTTGGGGAGGCCCAGGCCACCCATGTGCAGTGGCCCCACCACCCTCAGGCCATTCTGTGCTTCTCTACTGACCCCTGTGGGTGTTGAACGACGGGCAAGAAACAGAAAATTCGAGACCCCAACTCAGTTAAGGCTAGAGGCATTTTATTACCGCGGGGCTCCAGCAAGACAGAAAAATGGCAGCCCCTAGTACCTCTTACAGTTTTCTTTTATAGAGAGCAGAAGCAGAGTTCGTGGGGTATGCTTTAAATCAACCAATCATAGTAAATTTTTCCTTATTTACAAACAAGGGGGTAGATTTAGGGGTGTGGGCTGAGCGGTAGATTTAGGGGTGTGGGCTGAGCGGGCTTGTCGGCCAAAGGTCAGGGAGTCTAATTTTAGGGTAGAAAATGTGGCTAAAAAAATTATTTTTAGGGCAGGTTATCACAGTGGATTCAAGTGAACCAGCAGGGAGTAAGCACATTGGGGTTCCTTGAATTCAATTCTTGTATTGTTTAAAAAAAAAGAGACCCAGAAGTGGGCCACTTTGGTGGCCTGAGAGCATAATAACGCATGACATGTTGTCTCTTCTAATTTTTCAGCCCGAGACGACAGCATATTAAAGTGAGAAGCAGGAGCCAGTCTGCCTTTTCCTATCCCCAGCAGATGAATAAAGCTTTCCTGTTGTGTGATACTCTGGCTCTCTCTCATTACTGCCCCACTTACCAGGCCCCTGGACTCCAGCTCAGCTGTTGGGCTGTTTTCATCAGGGTAGGGGACTGGGAGGAGGTTTCAAAGGAACTAAGGAGTATCACTCATCACAGACCCAAAATGCAGCTCACAAACAGCAGAAAATATAGAAACAGCACAGTGCCTTTCCCATCTGGGGAGTCCAGGTATGGGTCTCTAGGGTGCTGTAGTAATGAGGAGTGCCAGTCTCCTGGGTGCTGCTTAGTCTTCTCTGGGCTCCAGCCTGCTTCTGGCAGCACTCCCGCGTGGACAGGCAGGGGAGGGGTTGGAGGGTGGTGGGAGGCTGATACAACCAGAGGTTGGGAAGCTGGGTCCTCCTGCATCTCTGAGGTGGCCCAGTGGGCCTTGAGACTAAAGCCCAGGGAGGTGGCCTCCTAGAGCTAAGCTGCTGGGGAAGTGGGGCCAACCCTTTCCAGGTGGAACCCCTTTCTCCTGTTGCTTTGAGCTGGCCAACTCCTGGCCTGGTGGTTTGGAGTGGAAGGAGTGGGTGTTGCTGCTTTCCAACTATATGCCTTTAGCAAGTTTCCTAGGCTTAGAGCCCCAGTTTTTGTTTGTAAATTGAGTTCATATAATGTATAAAGAAATGGCTTACTAACATTTCAAACCTTGTATTTGGATTCTGTGGGTGAGTGAGGGTCCTCCCCTCACTGGTACAGTGGCCCTTCCAGCTGCATCCTAGCACCTGGGTCTCTAGGGGTTGTTGCCAGGTCCCTCTGGGAGTCTAGAGGCCCCAGCCCCTATCACGAGAGAAGAAAACCAGCTCCCTTTTGCTGCCAGCAGGCAGATGGTTGTGCTGGATCACTCCTCTACCCCCTGCCCCAGTTGTGTGTCATCCAGGGGAGCAAATGCTTTGGTGCTTACCATGAGTTAAACAATCCTGGTTTTCTACCAGATAATACCCACTTCAAAGATAAGTCCTGTGAGTCCCGATGGACTTTCTCTGTCTTCTAGGCTCATCAATGTTGTCACTGGAGGTGACATTTGTTTCCTTAAGGAAAGAATCCATGTGCAGGGCTTGGGCCCACAGAGGCTCTGGCTTCGAGTCTCACCCAGGGTCCACTGCATATGGTTCCTGCTCAGACCACTGACATTAATGGCTGCTCTGTTCATGACCTTTCTGGCAGAACTTCCTGATGGGTCAAGTACAGTGATATATCCTCCACGATAATTCCACCATGTAAAAATGACAAGTTATCATCTCTATTTTATTCTGAATTCCTGGGTATATGTTTTTACTAAAGCAGAGGAGATAAATGGATACTATCTGCCTATATACACATATATACATGTGCAGTTCTGAATGTCCCCACTTGGCAATTCCAGACAGTTTACAGACATTTCCAAAGATCTTCCTGTGGGAACTATCCAAAAAATGGATGAGTAGTGTAGGCTAACTAAAGTATTTATGGTTGGCTTTAGTTGATTAAAAAAACACAAACCTTAAAAAAGTTCAAAATTATCTTCAGTCATTTTCTCGGCTTCCTAACTTCTTAAACCAAACTGCAAGAGGCAGAGCCCACATTCCAGGGGTGAGCAATGTGGGAGGGGGAGCCAGCAGCCTCTCACAGGGCTCACAGGATGCAGCAGGTTGAAGACTTTGGTGCTGGGCCGCCATTGCAAACTTCCATGCCCACTGCAAGAGAAGACAGCAGGTGAGGGAGAGCCCTTCCCACTCCTGCTCTGCATGTCCTCCACCAGCCCCTGTGGGAGAAAGGGCAGAGTGCAGGGCTGGCCACCTAAGCCGATTAGCGGGAGCTCAGCTTGCTTAGTGATTAGCCCTGTTTACACCGTGCCCTGGTTACACAGCCCTGACTGCCCACCACCCCAAAGCCGCCTTGTTCCTGTTAATCTACCCGATGGCACAGGCGAGCAGGAATAGCAAGACCCCAAGCCAGGTAGCCAGGCAAAGAGCAAGGGATGCCACTGGAATTCTGATTTGGGGCATACCGAGGGGTCTGAGTCATGCCTATGAGGTAGGGTGCAAAGGTAAAGAAATGCTCTGGACGTGGTGCACTTCACTTATTTGCTATTTTGTGATGTGTTGTTTCTGAGAGTGGCATGGGAGAATGGGTAGATTTTACTAGTTACTTAGGGTACTAGTAGTGTGTGTGTGTGTGTGTGTGTGTGTGTGTGTGTGTGTGAGAGAGAGACTGGGGATTGAACCCAGGGGTGTTCTACCCCTGAGTTACACCCCAGCCTAATTTTATATTTTATTTTGAAACAGGGTCTAAATTGCTGAGGCTGGTCTTGAACCTGCAATCCTGCACTCCTCCTGTCTCAGCCTCCCAAGTACTGGGATTACAGATGTGTGCCATTGCACCTGGCTAGGGCACTAGTACTTGATGGCAGAACAAAAGAGCTGCTAAGACTCCAGTGAGCTTGCCTCCCCAGTATAAAGGACGTAGTGTGGCTACTTCCTTGGAGAACATGAGGGTTCCTGGCAAGGAGCAAGAGGAAATTCTTTCAGTTTGGGTCCATTAGCTGCACAGCATGAGTGGTGCCATGTGCATGGGATGGGACCTGCCCCCTGTGGCAGCACATCAACCACTGAGCTGTTTGAAGTATGCTCTGCCTTTCTCCCAGTCTGACTCTGCAGTGTGGATCTCTGACACTGTACAGCTTTGGGGGATTAATCAAGGCCTGCCCCTGCCCCCCACCCTGCCTCCCCAGCGAGGGACCTAGACCTTTCTTGGCTGCCACTCTGTCCTCCTCCTTCTTCTTCTCCTCCTCCAGGGCCTTCACTTTGGCCTCATACTCATCAGCCAGAGCTTTCCACTCCTTCCTGTTGTTCTGCAGTCGGTCAAACATGGGCAGGATCTCTTCATGGAAACGGGAAAACTCCTGGATAGAAATCGAAGAAGGCATGGTGCTGTCCCCTCTGCTCCTGCAGGGCTCAGAGAGTGGCCTCCCTCCTCGGGCCTCACTGCGCCCAGCCGTCCCCAGCACCCAGCCTCACGTGATCACAGGGAGAACTGCTGATATGTCCCTTTCCCAGCAAAGCCTTAGAAAGGGGGACAGACTTGTGTAAGGGGGTGCTTTAGGATATGAGTGGTTATGACATAGACAGTCTTGTCAGGGAGAGTATCCCAAGCACAGAGCCCCAAGTATCAACTGCAGGAGGAGCCAGGGCAGCATGGACGCATCCAGGTTGGAGCGAAGGGGCAGGGCAGACAGCAGGTCATGCAGCTGCATCTCACACATGCACTCATCACACACACACCATATGTGCATACACACAATCATACACATACAAGCACACCACACATGCGCACACCACACTACTTATGCATGCACAGTTACACGCACATCATACACACACATAAAAACCCACACATGTATACATCATATACACACACTATACATCACATGTGCGCACACATGCACTACACGTGCACATACCACATGTGCACACAGAATCACAACACATCTCATATATATCACACATGCACACATCACATGCACAAAGCACCATGTGTGCACATACATGCACTATATACACATGCAAACACCACGTGTGCACACACAAACACATCTCACATATATCATGCATACACAGTATATGCACACAGCACCAACATGTGTGCACATGCATGTGCCACACATATATATGTACACACCACATGTGCACACAAACACATCTCACATATATCACACATGTACACATCATCTATGCATACACTGCAAAAGCACACAATGTGCATATACATGCACTACACATGCACGTATGTGCACACCACATGTGCACACACAAACACATCTCACATATATCACACACGCACACATCACATATGCACACATCACACTTGTGCACATCACACAGAGTGCAGAAAGGCAGCAGGAGGTGCTGGTGCTGGGCTGTGACCCGTGACCACTTCAGGTTGGGATGTCCTCCTTGGTCCTGTCCGCACACTGGTCAGGGCCAACTTTTCTTACAACCAGAAACACCCTCCTTAGAGAGTGGGGTCTATCACAGCAAGAGCACCCAGAGAGGCATTGCTCTCATGCAGATGGGGTACCATTTGGGGCATCACATGGACTCTAGTCAGATCCCCACCCTGATGCTCGTCCCCCCAGCTCCAGCCCTATGTCCTTGGGGGCCAAATGACAGAACTCAGAGACTCAGCTGGGAGTAGGGTCCCTGGCCAGCTGGCAGGAACATGTTCTGTGGGTCATCCCAGGTGGGGAACACTGGCTGGGACAGGCAGACCCAGGCCCACCTTTGAGGGTCCAGACAACCAACAAGTGAACCTGAGGGCAAGTGGCAGTCATCACTCTGGACAGTGAGCCGGCTGTGGCGAGAAGGGCCACTGAGGCAGGACGTCTGAGTGGGGCCAGAGGGAAGCTGGGATAGTCTGCGTGGGGAGGCACTCAGTGCTTTGCAGATTTCATCTGGAGTGTCCACACCAGCTCCCTCGTCCCTCCCTGGGTCCAGCCCGCGCCCCCTGCCCGCTCTGCCCAGTCAACACTGGATGCCTCCAGCTGCGCACCTTGTACACAAACGAGCACACGAAGTCAATGAAGCCGACTTGCAGCTTGGGGAGCTCGGCTGCCTTGTTCCGGTCCATCATGGGCTTGTGGGGGAAACAAAGGCAGCTGACCCGGGTGCCATTTCCTCAGGCCCCAACCTATAGCTCTGAGAAATATGTTCAGGGAGATGCAGAATGAGCAGAGCTCAGGGGCAAAGATGCAGTCCAGCAGGGATCAAGTTTGGCTGGACAGGGCTGGTCCCTGGAGCAGATTTCCCCTGGCCAGGGGAAGATGTCAAGGTGACTCCTTCCCAGTTCTGAGCCTCTGACCCCCATGTGGGCCCTTCATCCAGGATCTTCTGTGAACCCAGAGCGTCCCTGGTGCTGACCCCAGGCCACAGCTGCTGGCCTGTCACTCAGCTGCTCGGTGGGGCTATTTTTGCTGTTCACAGACTGGGTGCCCAGCTTGGCCCTCCTCTTCATTTTCCTCAGTTCTTCTGCTCTGGGCCTTTGTATGATGAGTGTGAACCACACAGAACCTGAGGTCAGGCCCCTGGGGACGAGTTCTGCTGCCTGTCCACTCAGGAGACTCTGCCAGTTGGCAAAGGCCCCCTTTCCTGCCAAGTCTGTACCTGGCCTCAAGCTTGCTCCAGACTGCTGTTTACAGTGGTTGAGGCTGGCTTGTGAGACGGAGCCTCCTTACATCTTGTCCACACAAGGTCGGAGTAGCCCCATGCCATCCCTATAACCAGATCCTATCCAGACGCCAACCCTGAGGCAAGTCCTTGCCCCAGTGTGGCCTGGACTCCCAGCCCCAGCTTTCCCTGCCCTGCCTGGTTGGGGGCCATGGCGGAGCTGCTGCCTGCACCCACAGTGGCTCTGGTGGAAGCCGAAGCCCTGGTTCCCATCACTGTCACCCCCGTGGACATCACCCATGTCCTGCATCTCTGCATCTTCACTCAGATGTCAAACCACTCACACTCATGTCCTACAACCACACAAAGTGAGGTGAAGGCCCCAGAGCCAGGGGGGTGGGGTGTTGGTGGCCTGATTACCAGATGAGGTCTAATCCCTTTGTCATGACAGAAGCTTCTGGGAGCAGTACTCACAATGGGCTGCTGGTCCAAGACTGTCCTTTCCAAATCACCTTGTTCCCAGAACTCGGCGGCCACCAGAAGCGCAACCTGGGGACACAAAGGCATGATGGGGGTGGGGGTAGTGGGCAGACCCTCCATGCTCCACACCAGCCCTGTGACCAGGCAGCTAGCTGGGCCAGCCTGGGTACCTCCTGACCACCCTCACCCTTAGCGGGACTCTGCAAACCAACAGGTCACCCCTTCTGAGGCTCCCCAGATGCAGACCCAGGAGGCCCGGGGAAGGGTTACTCTGGGTCTGGACCACATCTGGCCTGACCTTGCTCTGGACTTCCCAGGGTTTGGTGATGGCAGACAAGTCACAGGCAGTCATCATCATGGCCCTGTGTAGACAGAGCACAGCCATGAGTTCTTACTGCGCCTTCTAGTGCAGGTGGGGGTGGGGGTGGGTTTTCTCAGTGAGTCCCTGAGCCTGGGGAAGGTGCTAGTCCTGAGTTGCCATAGCTATCTTGCAGCTGAAGAAAGGGATCTGGGGGAAGGAGGGATGACTGCCAAAGGCCACAACTGGGACACGCCCAGCCAACTCCAAGTCCAGCACTGTTCTTTTAAAATGCAGGCACAAAAGGACGCAGCCAGCCGGGTGTGGTGGCGCACGCTTGTAATCCCAGTACTTGGGAGGCTGAGACTGGAGGATCCGGGTTCTCGGCCAGTCTCAGCTACTTAGTGAGGCCCTCGGCAACTTAGTGACACCCTGTTTCAAAATAAAGAATAAAAAATAGGGCTGGGGGTGTAGCCTGGAGGTAGAATGCCCCTGGGTTCAATCCCCAGTTCCACACACACACAAAAAAGGACACAGCCTTTTTCTCTAGGCATGGGCACCCTTAAACATTTAGAGCTGAGCTATCCTTGCTTGGGGCTCCTAGTCTAGGTCCCAAGGTTGCCCCTCACATGACTATCTCCTTCCGCGTTGTCTCCAGGGACAGGTACTCCACCCAGCTCTTCTTGTCCTCGTAGTTCTTGGACTCATCCACGATCTTCTGGAACATTGTCCTTTTCCTGGACCCCAGGAAGGAGGGAGGGGCAGGTGGCAGCATGGTCCCACCCCCGTGCCCTTCCCTCTCCCCCCTCCCGCTCTGCGCACTTGAAGTAGAGGGCCAGGTCCGTGGCTATGATGGCGATGTCCATGAGGTGGATCACATGCTCATGCTGCCGCCGGTTCAGGTTCTGGTAGATGTTCAGGCTCTGCAGGGGCGTAGGCCAGTTGCAGGGTTGGCATCCAGATGCCCTTGGCCTTCAGCTCTTCCCTGGCCTGTCCCTGACTCATGGGCCCTGGGCACACCTTCCTTGACTTGCCCAACTAGGCTCTCCACCCTCCATGGCTTCCACTGCAGGTCCTTGGCTCGGGACCCTGGGGCTCAGAGGTCACTGCCTGGAGAGTGGGCTGCCTTCGCCCACCCCATGGCTGTGGAGGCTTCATCTCACTGGCCAGTCCTGCTGCTGCCTCCCTGGACACCCCACCTGTTCCCCTGCAGGGGCATCTCAGCTACAGGGTCTCCCACTGCCAAGCCCTCCCGCCTATGGTTTGGTCTGCCTGTCTTGCCCACCCGAGCTGGGGAAAGACCCAGGACCCCATGGGGGCCAACCTCCTCTGCCAGCAAGAACTTCCCAAACTCCAGGTGGTGCCGTTCCAGAATTGAGGAGCCGTGGAGCTTGGCTAGGGGATTCTGGGACCTGAATTTTATTAAAAACAAATGATTTTACTAAAAACAAGTGAGCAATAAGAAGGGCGCAGGGAGGCTCCTCCCAGTACCAGCACCCTCTGGGTTGTGCAGAGGGACCATACATATGTTAGTCATAGTGGTGACTAATGGCTAACCACAGCCCAACAGGAACCCTGCTTCAGGGGCCTACTTCATCTGGTATAGGTTGTTGGTGCCACGGTGGTCGATGTCATGGCACAGGCCTGCTGTGACCATGGCGAAAGCCTCCAGATCCGTGTAGTAGCTTTTCAGCTTGCCGGTCTGTGGGGACAGAAGCATGCTGGGTTGGGTACTACTGCTGCCCAGTCTCATGGTTCCAGCTCACAGGGATGAGGGAGGCATGCGGGGTTGGTCCACTCTACTCCTCTGCCCAGCCCAGGTGCCCTCCACCCACTGCAGGGCTAGGGCAGGTCCTGACGGGGCTGTGGGCTTCCTCACACCCTGACCATGTACCATGAGCAGCGTGAACATGGTCTGGGCCACGTTGAAGCCGTGGCGCCAGTTGTGATAGGTGATTCTCCGGTAGGCTTTGCTGACAGAGAACAGGAACCGCACCAGGACCTGGGGGAGCATAGGACACGCAACATTGAGTACACAAGTCTCAGTGGGATGGCCATGGAGGGAGCCTGTGCCATGCCCCCTGCCCACACTCATCTCCTAGGCCCGGCAGCATCCCTGTCCCATCTTCACTGGTTCTTGCCTGGCCTTTCTGTGTGGGGAGTGATCTTGGGCAGCTGGGGCAGGGGTAGGAAGCTTGAGCTGGGCAGGGAAGAGCTGAAAGCAGCTCCAGCCAATGGGAATTTGGGGCCTCCAACCTTGGCCCAGCCCCAGACTGGGAAGAGAACCCTGGGGATGCTGAATATTTTAAGAATCAGCTTTAAGCCGGGTGTGGTGGCGCACGCTTGTAATCCCAGTACTTTGGGAGGCGGAGACCGGAGGATCCGGGTTCGCGGCCAGCCTCAGCTCTCTCTCTCTCTCTCTCTCTCTCTCTCTCTCTCTCTCCTTAGTGAGGCCCTCCGCAACTTCGTGAGACCTGGTTTCAAAATAAAGTATAAAAAAATAGGGCCTGGGGCGTAGCGCGGAGGTAGAACGCCCCCACGTTCAATCTCCGGTACTGCAAAAAAAGAAAAAAAAAAGAATCAGCTTTAGGCCTGGGTGTTTGAGTGGGACAGATGCATGGGCAGGATGGTAGCAGCCCTTTGCAGGCAGTTATCTCTGGGCAAGAGAATGTGGGTCAGGGAAGCCTCTTGTTTCTGTGTGATATTTAGGGTTAGAAAATTATTTGGAATTTTTTTCTTTTAATATTTTCTATAAATTTTTCTTTTGTGTTTTCCCTTAGCATTTGCTAAAATTTCTTTTAAAAATGCCAGTCTGTTATTTCTGCTCTTTGAGGAGCATGAGGAAAGATGATCTATTCCCTCACTTGGGCTGTGGGGAAGCATGTGTGGAGGTGGAAACAGGACAGAGTGAAAAAATTGCAGGGAGGGAGCAGAACTGTGTGGCTCAGAGCTGAGAGAGAGCCAGCCCTTCCTCCCCATGGTGGTTGCTGAGGGGTTCTCCTGCGGCCAGAGAGGATGATGTGTGCTTTCTGTGTGGGTGAGGGGCTGCTTCAATTTCCTCTGCACCCCATGCCAACGCTGGTTGTTGCCCAGTGATGCACCTAATGAAAAAATTGTCTAAAACAGCCATCCATCCACCATCCATCCATCTACCCACCCATCCATCCATCATCTGTCTATTTATCCATCCATCCACCCATCCATCTACCCATCCATCCTTTATCCAACTACTCAATCATCCACACATCCATCCACCCATATGCCCATCCATCCATCCATCCATCCATCCATCCACCATCCACCCATCCATCCATCCATCCATCCATCCACCATCTACCCATCCATCCATCCGCCCATCTACCTACCCATCCACCCCATCCTATCCATCCACCCATCCACCCATCCATCTCCAACCACCCAATCATCCATCCATCCATCCATCCATCCATCCATCCATCCATCCATCTATCCATATGCCCATCTGCTTATCCATCCATCCACCCACCCACCCATATCATCCAATCACCCAATCATCCATCCGCTTATCTATCCATCCACCCACCCACCCATCTATCATCCAACCACCCAATCATCCATCCATCCATCCATCCATCCATCCATCCACCCACCCATACACATATCCATCCATCCATCCACGCATCCACTCATCCACTCACTTATTCTAGGCATACTTACTGCATGCATTTTACTAGTTCTGTAATGAACATGTTTGTCCCCAGAATTCCCTGTGGGACCTGGGACCCCCACCACATATCCACCACATATCACTTCCTGGAATATCTGGGATTCCTGACCATATCCCCCCATCTCCTGGGGAATCTGGAACCCCCAAACATGACTCCCACCTCCTGGGGGATCTGGAACTTGCGGACCACGCCCAGCTCATAGTACATCTGGATGCCACACTTGACCAGCTCCAGCTCAGTGCACTCCAGGTCGGAGAAATGGAACTCATAGATGTCAAACTTGGTGGGTCCCGGAAGCTCTTCTTTCTATGAGAGGGATTGTGGCTGAGGGAGGCAGGCCCACCCAGCCCCACTTCTTTCTCATCCTTTCTCCTCCCTGAACCCTCTTCCCAGCCAGATACCCTGGCATCTCTGATGATATCTGCCCTCCAGTCACTACAGCCTGTGGATGATTGCAGTCTCAGGCTCAGCCTATTCTCCCCTCTTCTCCTACCCAGTGACCCAATATGGAGGGGCTTGCCCAGCTGGGCAGAGTAATGTTATTGGGGAAGCAAATAAGCAAACACAAACATATGCGTGTAAAAAGATACACAGGCACACACATGGATAGAGACACACATGGACACTCAGGCAGTGAAGTACAGATGCACACCACCATGTACATCAACACAGGGTGACACAGATACTGCTAATGTTCAGAACTTGTCAGGCACATTCACATGCTCAAAGGCTGCACAGAAAGATAACAGCCCAGATGATTCTGCTAAACCACAAAAGAACAGATGGATGGAGATGTCATATGACTGCCAAGTTGTTCCAGTGATGTTCTCTGGGAGACACACAGGCATGTGTCAATATGTGCCAGTGTGTGCACACACATGCACATTTATGCACATTCACACAAACACATACAGGCATCAGGCCACTTCTATAGGTGCAGCACAGTGGGCACTTGGTCCAAGTCCTGTCTGCAGAGACTAAAGCATGGATAATTCTGGAAAGCACAGAGGAGACAGGCCAGCATACAGATGTACTTGGCAGTACAGCGATTGAGTTACTTCAGCTGGACAAACACTCAGACACTGTCCAAGAAAGACCCAGAGCCAGGATCATGTGGATGCATCTGCTGAGGAGGACAGACAGACAGACAGACAGACAGACAGACACACACACACACACACACACACACACCACACACTCGCATGTCCATGCACACAGCAGCCAATGCCATGAGATGATTGGTATGTGCAGGGCAACCCATCCCATGGGACAGAACTCCCCTCCCACCCACCCAAGTCCACCGAGGGATGGGACACAGATTCTCACCAAGATTTTCCCCAGCTCATCCTCCTCACAGTCAGCGGGCTCCTTCCCCAGGCGTTGCCTTGTTGGCTAAGAGAGAGCAACAGGAAAGTCATGGGATGGGGGTGCTAGCATAGCCTCCACCCTGCGAGCATGAAGCGAGCATGAGAGTGACAGCGTGGCCTCCACTCCACAAACATGAGAATAATGGCATGGCCTCCACTCCATGAGTGTGACAGAGCAATGTCATAGCCTCTACTCTGTGAGTGTGAGCATGACAGTGTGACCTCCATCCTGTGAGTGTGATGGCATGGCCTCCACTCCATGAGTATGGCAGAGTGATGACATGGCCTCCACCCGTGAACATGAGAGTAACGGTGTGGCCTCCACACTATGAGTGTGACAGTGATGGCATGGCCTCCACCCCATGGATGTGAGAGTGATGGCATGGGTTCCACCGCACAAAAATGATAGTGATGGCGTGGCCTCCACCCTGTGAGTGTGTGAGTGATGTCATGGCCTCCACTCTGTAAGTGTGAGTGACAGTGTGGCCTCCATCCTGTGAGAGTGAATGTGTTGGCTTGGCTTCCAGTTTGTGAGTGTGACAGAGTGACGGTGTGTCCTCCATCCTGTGAGTGTGACGGCATGGCCTCCATCCTGTGAGTGTGACAGAGTATAGCGTGGCCTCCATCCTGTGAGCGTGAGTGTGACAGAGTGATGGCATGGCCTCCACTCCATGAGTGTGAGAGTGACGGTGTGACCTCCATCCTGTGAGTGTGATGGCATGGCCTCTACCCCATGAGTGTGACAGAGCGATGGTGTGGCCTCCATCCTGTGAGCATGAGTGTGATGGCATGGCCTCTATGCTGTGAGTGTGACAGAGTAATGGCATCGCCTCCACTCTGTTAGTGTGAGAGTGACGGCGTGGCCTCCATCCTGTGAGTGTGATGACATGGCCTCCACCTTGTGAGTGTGATAGAGCGATGGCAGGGCCTCCATCCTGTGAGTGTGAGAGTGATGGCATGGCCTCCACCCTGTGAGTGTGACAGAGTTTCAGTGTGGCCCCACCCTGGAAGCACGCTGGACAGGGGCCCTCTGTGTGCTGATGGGCAGTGTCCTTGGGCCTGGCACCCTTGTGTGGTTAGTGCGTGGATGCTCCCTTTGCTGTCTAGGCACTGTTCTTGGCACTCTACATGGATAAGGGATGGAACTGCCCACGATGGGTAGGGAAGGCCTGGCCACACCTGCTCGTAGCTGAGCCCAGGCACAGGGAAGGGGCCCTGGGCTGGACAGTATGTGGTGCCAGGCCTGGGCCCACTGTCAGGCCCCAGGGATGTGTCCTGGGCTCCCCCCGCCCCAGTAGAGGGCCGTGGAATGCAAGGTGTGGTACCAGGATGGTCTGGATTTCGTCCTTGTCACATCGCACATGGTACATAACCATGTCCTGGGCGATATCCTTGCGGTTCTCCAGCTTGTTCATCTTGTCATAGGTGTCCGTGTTCAGCACTGACCAGCCCAGGAACTGCGTCAGGGACTGGGAAGCAGGGAGCAGTGTTATCACCTCCCTGTGCAGCCCCGGAGCTCCTGTGTTCCCAGCCACCCACAGCCCAGGGAGCACTTCTGGACAGGGTGTCCATGATGGGCCCTCGTGAGCTTTCCCTGTCTCACTCTCCCTGACCTGGTGCTGGGAGGGGGCTGGATGCATGTGGAGCAGGACCCCCTCGCCAGCACCCCGCCTCATGCAGGGCTCCTCAGGAGCCAGACCTGACGCCAGGTTTACCTCCATGAGAACTTCGTCCTGCTCATCAAAGGGCTTCCCATCTTTCCTGTTGTAGAATGTGGCCACCCCCACAATTTCCTCCTTCTTGTTGACGATGGGCATGGAAAGCACGTTCTTGATGACCCACCCGGAGTCGTCCAGGGGCCCCTCCTGCAGAAAGCGTGCAGAACTGAGGGCTGCTCTGGGTCTGCTCTGGGCAGGGCTTGCTGTCCCAGGATCTGTTCTCAGGCTGTGGTGATGGGCCACCGCTGGTCTGCTCACCCCTCAACCCCCTTGCCTGTGGACTTGAGTCCCGTGGTTTTTCTGTACTGATTTTCCCTACTGGAGGAGGATGGTTTCCCACCAGAGCTGGCTTCATAGGCGTGTGAGGGATGTAGTCCCAGAAGCCCACTCTCAGAAGGATACCTTGTTTCCCTGCTCTTAAAGTTCTTAGTAATTGTTCAACAAGGGCTGTCATATTACCATTTTTGCACCATGATCCCCAAACTATGTAGTTGGTCCTGTCTCCTACCCTGCAGATTCTGGACTTGGACAGTGGAATTTGGAGAGTGGGCCAGTTCCTCTAGGAGGCCCTTAGAGACAAAGCATGGGATGAGGCTCCTCCCATGGCACCATGCTGGGACCCCTCATTCTGCAGGGACCCTTCCCTATGGCTTCAGAACTTGGTGTGGGTCACCTGTCCTGCAGGCCTGCCTGACTTACATTCAGGCCTGGCATTTGCATCCTGCCAGACCATGTGACTTCCCCAGGAAGGAGCCCACCCTGGCCCTGTGTCCCTGAGTGAAGAAATGTAGAGCAGATAACCCCCGAGGGAGCCCCACCTGGCCCAGCTGAGCCCCGATAGGATCAGCTGAGCCCAGCCCACCTGTAGACCTGTGAGCATGAACACACACTTCTCGTCAGCCCCTGAGATAGAGGTTGTTTCTTAAACAGCAAACACTCCCTCAAGCCTATCATTTCTGAACCAAAATACCTTCTTTCTTAAGTAAAACACACAATTTCTATCAACGAATAGAGGGATACCTGAAACTTGAACATTTCATCAGCGGAGGCGTTCATAATGTTACAGATCTGGGAAAGGATCAGAAACAGTTTCACTGGAGTAGCTGAAGGCACTTACTCCAAAGCGCTGGCCAGCCCAACCTCGCTCTAAGAGACTAACTTCTAAAGAGCAAAGCGTAAGGGCGGGCGGGAAGGTTGGAGTGAGGGGGGTGGGCAAGCAGGCGTCATGGCTCCGGCAAGCGCAGCCCCAGCCCAGGGGCATGGCACTCACAAAGCCACTTTCTGCCACGTAGGTTGGAAGGCCACTGGCCAGGGCCCAGTGATCAGCTGGGGGAGTGCTGGGGGAGAGAAGCAGAGGGTCAGGTGTGACATCTGGGTTGTTACACATGGTATCACGGGAGTGTTCACTTTATCCCTCCTCTGAACTTGGGTGGAGGTGGGGATGGAGGAATGGAGGAGGCCAGGGGACGAGGCTCCTCCCATGGCACCATGCTGGGATCCCTCACTCTGCAGGGACCCCTCCCCATGGCTTCAGGACTCTGTGTGGGTCACCTGTCCTGCAGGCCTGCCTGACTTACATTCAGGCCTAGCATCTGCATCCTAAGTCTGTTTGGGGCCAGGGATGAGGTTTCAACAAGCCTGTGGGATCATGGGGTAACTGGCCACACAGTGTAGGGTTGGGGATGGCGGCACACTTCTAAACCCATAAGCTGGAATTTGCCCTGAGCTCTGTATGACTCTCCTTGGGGGTGCGATGCCAGCCTTGCTTTCTGAAGGCTCCACCTGCCAGGGCTGGGCTGGTCAAGCCAAGAGAGCCCCAAGTGACCTTCGGCCTTAGCTGCTACTGATGGTGCCACCTGGGCAGCTCACCTGACCCCCCCCCCACTCCAGTGTCCACTCTGGATGTCCAGGTGCCTCAGGCTGGTCACCTCCCTCCTTACCACCCCACATTTTTCCTCACTGTCCCTTAGAACAGTGAGGCCACTTCCCTTGCTCCACAGCACACGGGCCATGGGCTGGCAGGCTCTACTCTGAGAAACCCCGGAACCCACCTGTGTCTGAGGGCAGCCCCACCTGGGTGGCACCACTGGTAACCCCACACTTACGGAATGACCTTGATGTCCTCCTTGCCATGGAGGATATAGTCGATGACTTTGTAGAAGTTGATTTCCTGAGGAACAGAACATGTCAGTGCAGGGGTCTTGGTCCCACTCCTTGATGGGACCCCTCCCTGAGAGGGGAGAAGAGAGCCAGTGCCCCTGCCCAGATAAACACGCAGTCACACACACCATACACATGCTCACAGGCAATGCACACATGTACAACACCACGTAATTACATACATGCACACACATCAACAGATATACCCACCATGTATGTATGTGTCACACATGCACCATCCACACATGTGCCCGTGAACATGTGCATTACGTGCACACCCCCACACTATACACATATGCACACACACATGCATACATGCACCACACATGTACACACACCCATATACAGGCACATACCACACACATGCACACATGCACTACACACATGCATACATACCACACATATATTAACACATGCACCACACACCACACATATATGCACACATACACTCACGCATGCACACAGGCACCATACATATGCACACACCCATACACATGTACACACCACATACATATCCATGTGCATACCACACACATGTGCACACATTGCACATGCACACACTCATACACATGTACATAGCATGCATGCACCATGCAAACATGTGCACATACCACATATGTGCACACACACAAACACCACACACATACATACACATATCACATGTGTGCACACCTATACACATACACATACCACATATGCACACACATATGTGCACACAATGCACATACCACATGTGCACCACAAATGTATACACATATGCATACACAAGTGCTCATACCCACACACATACCACACATGTGTACATACCCATGTACACACACCACACATGTGCATACACACTCCACATATACACCATACATGCAACACATGCACATGCATACACACTCTTGCACACATGTACCACACATGTGCACACACCACACACAGGCACACACACACATAAGCACACACTCACACATGTACACATATGGGCCTATGAGGGGAGATGTTGGTGAAGCCACCCCACCCTGAGAACAGGTGGGCTGCAGTTGGGGAGGTGGCAGATAGGCACTCGGGGCCTGCCTGGTCTGACCCTCCATCCTCCCCCTGGAGGTAGAGCCTGGAAGCCAAGCTCTGGGCTGGACAGGTGTCTACTACACTCACCCGGCCATCAGGGGTGCGTGGGCCAGAGTATGGCTGGGCTTCTCCCATCAGCACAGGCCACACATCAAAGAATTCCTGGGCAGAGAAGAGTCTTGTGAGGAGGGTGCCTAGGGATTGGGCAGGCCAGGCAGGAGACCCGGGGGGCATGAGGCCTCACCTTCTCCTTGGTCATGTCCAGGAGGCCCACCGAATACCGGTCACAGTTCAGGTAGGCCCGCACCGTGTAGAAGGCCTTGTGGAACTGCCTCTCTATGTCCGTCAGCTCCTCAAACACCTTGTTGGCTGACCAGAGCAGCACCTGGAGGGGTGGCACATCTGTAGACCCATGGCCCCCACCCATCTGGCCGCAGCAGCACTGGGGCCACTCATGTCCAGTACACACAGCACTCAGGCCTCTGATCACAGCACCTGAGGGGACACCTGCCTGGCTGCAGAGCCTAGGATGTAACCTGGGGTTTTGTCTGGGGCCCTGAAAATCTCCTGGACAGCAAGGCCTCTAGGCTTTGACCATGTCCATGCCACTCACTGCCTAGAACTGGCCTCATGGTTGACGAATGAGTGGATGAGTGGAAACTCAGAGGGAAGATGGAGTGAAAATTGAAATCAACTGATCTGAGCTTGAAGGGCAAAAGTCTGACCAGTGGTTCCTCCGGCCTGTGGGAAGCTGAGGTGTAAGGATAAAAATCCACTCTCTTCCGAACATTGGACCCTTTTGTGTCTCAGCAAAGAGAGTCTGAGGGTGATGCTTTGTGGACAGGCTCCATCCAAGCATGATGACTTGGCCTCTGGTGCCCTCTCCCTGTCTTGCCTGTCATTGTCTAGGAGGTACAGATGAGGGGATCACTCTGACCCCCTCTGCCCTGTGTGTCCCCACCTTCACCTTAGCCACCCCCATGACATCTCCACCCTCCAAGCCAAGTGTGGCCTCCTACCATCTATCCTGGTCACACACTGCTGCCAGTAACCCCAGGCATGAAAGGAGCATGAGCTCCCCATCACTGAATGACAACCAAAGGGTGAATCCTAAGCCACCGGCATCTGGTCCATAGTGGGAGAAATGCACATGCCCTGAACAAGGGGGAGAGGCATATGCCACACTCTCTGTGCAGGTAGGCAGAGCTCAGAGGAAGTGCTCTGCTTCCTCTGTCATCCAGTGTGGGGAGTGAGAGGTGCACCCAGCTGCCCTGGCACTGTTCCGGAGGTGCAGGCATTCCTAGCATTGCCATTCAGCAGCGTCCCTCCTGGACGTGCAGGAGCTCAGTGCCTCACTGTCCTTTCTCCCTCTCTTCCTGGGGACTAGCCCCTCCCCATCAGCCCCATGCCCACCTCCTCTGCAGTGGGACCCTCCGCCCAGCAGCCCTTCTCCATCCTATGTCTCAGTCCCTCTTCTCCTTCCACCCCATGCGTCTGTCCTCACAGGACATGCTTGTCCCCCAGCATGGCCTCCGGCTTACTTCCTCCTGCCTCTGGCAAAGGTTCACTGACACTGCCTTGAGATATTTGTGGGGGAAGGATGGTGGACACTAGGCACTTCTTTCCCCACTCTGTGTCCAGGGTGTTACAGTGGCAACGCCAGACAGGACCCTCCTCCCACCACTCATTCCTTCCCCACTGCTTGCTGACTTCTGAACCTCCACTTGTTCACAAAATGAGAGTGTGAGGGTCTGAAGTTGAGGACTCCTGTCACTTCCCACACCGGTCCTGGGGTGGTGGGCATGCCCTCCGGCCTTCAGATGAGCCACTGGGTCCCAGACTGATGGATGGATGACTGGTGGCCATAGACCTGCACCCAAAGGGCCCTCATCCAGCTTTTGGAGCTGGTGGGCCTCACTCTACCAAACCAAAACTGATCAAGAGTCAATGTGATAGCTCAGAGAGAACCAACTGTCAGGACCAAACCTGTGGTTTCCTTGTTTTTCCATTGCCTCTGATGGAAGTGACCAAGGTACTTTGCAGAAGGGGCCAGCCAGGAGAGAGATAAAGACCCAGCGGTTCCTGCCCCAGACCTGTGGGGGCACGGGAGGGTGGGCACCTGGGGGATAGCTCAACTCTCTGGGACCTGCTCTCCTATCATTCAGGGAAGAGGAAACAGAGCCCATAGGAAACAGGAAATGCAGCTCACAGAAAAAGTAAACAGAGCCCACAGGAACCAGGCTCTGATCACACCAGACTTTGCTTTTCAAAAAACTGTCATGAAGTAGGGCTTATGCTTCCTGTAATCAGGTTTCCTGGAAGTGCTGGTCAGAGCATGAGGCCTTACACACAGCTCTTTCCAGGAAGGTGCACACTTTAGAACTCCCACCAAAGATGGCCTGCAGCCTGAGGCACTGAGGCAATGCTGTCCAGTGGTCTCAATTCTAAGTGTCAGTGATTCCCTTGCTGCCTGGTTAGGGATGAGAGAACTACAAAACAGTAACCCACCCTGTAGCTTGCTTTCTGATGTGGGGGTTTCTGGGGACAGTACTTCTGACAGAGGGACCAAGGCAGAGGGGCCAGGTGGGGCAAGGTAGGGGCTGCAGTGGAGCCCCAAGGCCACCAGTAACAAAATCTGAGTTGTGCAGTGTGGCTCTTACTGCTGAGTTGGGGTGGACTACAGGGGCATGGGAGGAAAGAGACACTGAGACAGGGATTGGGACACTCCCAGGAGTGGCTAGAAGTGGGGTAGCAGGGAGTGGGGTAGGTGTGGACACTCCAGATAGAGAGTAGACCCCCAGGCCTTCCCCCAGGGTAGCATCTGGGTGTGTGGGATGGATGTGACTTTGAGCAGTTAGGTTAGGGGCTTGGCAGCTCTTCCCTCTCCTGGGAGAAAAGATGGGTGGCAGGGAGGGGGGAGGCCACTTAGAATACCACCCCAAGGGAGCTGGGCTGACCATCCCTCCAGGGCTGCTGGGACATGACACTCACACTTCTGGTATTTCTGGGCCTAGACAGAGAGCACTTACTGGACTGTATCTGTCAAGTTACCCCAAAAAAGCAATACTGTGTTTCTGCGCAGAGACAGGGAGCCTTGGGGAGCAGCTGGAAGTGCCCATGGCACAGGAACCTGGGATCCAGTGAGTTCTCCAGGGTTGTCCTACGGGGGGGGGGGTGAGCCCCTGGGCAAGGGCTTGGGAACCTTTGCAATTGCTTTGAAAGTCATCAGTATATAGACTGACAATCAATAACGGACTTACAGAGAGCTGAGGTCATGGCCACCATCTGAGAGGCAGTGGATGCAGCTGGGGCGAGGTCAGCCCACCTGGAGTGGAGCCCGCACATGCCCACCAAGGGCCAGTGCTTGTGTGGACACTCTGGAGACCGAGGGGCCCGGGCACCACCTGGAGGGCTCACACTTTTGTGAGTTTTACTTCCAGGAGTCCTAGCTGGTCTTCAAGGTAAAGATCTGAGAAAAATCCCCTCCTGGTTCTGGCAGATAGAGGGCAAAGGAGCCATTTTGAAATGTGCCCAAGGTGTTCTCCATAATAATTTGCCCCATCCGTGGGAGGGAGGGCAGTTAGCTGACTCCCTCCAGCCTTCCCGTCTCACTCAAGGGGAGGAGGAAGTCTAAGAAACACCTGTGAAGGTCATAGCTGGGAAACACCAGCAACAGATTCAACATGAGTGCATTGAGCACTCCCCCATCTCCAGGCTTGGTTTTAATAACAGATCACAGTGGATGAGCATCAAGGCTCAGACCTGCTTAAGAAAAAGTTCTCAGGGAGACCCAAAACCAGTGGGAGTGGGGACTGATGGTGTGGTTCAGTAGATAGCACTTGCCTAGCACACATGGGGGCCCTGAGTTCCATACCCAATACTAAAACCAAAACAAACAACCAAACACAAAGAAAAGAGATAGCAGGGAAAATGTGATGGACTGAACGTATTCCCCCCAATTCCTGGTGAGCCCTGACACCAACTCGATGGTGTGGGGAGGTGGGGACCTCTGGAAGGTGACGAGGGTTAGGCGAGGCCTGTGATGGGGTTAATGTCCTTAAAAGGAGTCGGTGCTCTCCATCGTGTGAGGACAGTGATGGGTGTCTGTCTAGGAACTGGAAAGAGGATCCTCCTGGAACTGGAGGGACGGCACCTTGACCCTGGACTTTCTGTCTCCAGACTGCTATTTGGGCCACAGTCTGCAGTTCTTTGTTATGGCAGCCTCCTGCAGAGTGAACCAGGAGGAGAAACAGCCAACCAAGTACACTAGATGCCTTCAGCCTGAGCAAACACCCGCGCAGCTCAGATCCTCGCCTGAGCAACAGAACTCACGTCAAAGGCCAGACACCACAGTCCTGTTTTCACAAGAAACTGCAAGGCATGCTAGACAGCAAGAGAAAGCACCGCCTGGAAAGACCAGCAGGCATTAGTCAGACACAGAGCTTAGAAGTATCAGGCTGGAACTTTAAAGTGTCCATGACTACTAGGCAAAAGGCTCTGCAGAAAAGCAGATGACTAACCTGGGCAGAGATGCAAACTCCAAGAAGGGCTGGGACATACCAGGACAAAAACGTGGAAAGAGCATCAGAGAAGAAATAGGGAGCCACATCTCGTGTAGTTTTTTTTTTTGTGTGTGTGTGTGTGTGGTACTGGGGATTGAACCCAGGGGCATCCTACCTCTGAGCTCCACCCCCAGCCCTATTTTATTTTTTAATTTTTAAACAGGGTCTCACTAAGTTGCTGAGGACCTCACTAAGTTGCTGAGGCTGGCCTTGAACCTGTGATCCTCCTGTCTCAGCCTCCCAAGCACTGAGATTACAGGCAAATGCCACCATGCTGGGCTGTTTTCCTGATTCTTAACTGACCTGAGGTGACTGTTCAGAGCAATAATGGTAACAATGTATTGGGTGATTATACCATACATAAATGTGAAACAGATAGCAGCACTGATAAGGGCTGGAGTGCTACAGGGTGCCTGCTTGTGGGTGAAGCAGTGTGGTGTCATTAAAAGAGGCTTTAGGACAGTCATGCATGTATACTGTGTGTTCCAGGGCAACTCTAACATTTTTTTTAAAGCAAGTTTGAAGGAGGACCCAGTCATTGACCTAACTAATGCCACCTTGTCCTTTTGACTTGTTCCTTCTCTGCACTATTTTCTCCCCCTGTTTATCTTGGATCCCAGGAACAGCAGGTCTGACAGATAAACATCTTGTGATGGGAATTGATACTGTCCCCAGCAGCAGTGACTTCTTGGTGCCAGCAAGACTTTGTATGATCAGCGCTGGGGTGACGTTAGAGACCACAGCCTGGCCCAGATCACCAGCTATGCAAACTCTTCAGCTCTTGCTTTCATTCCTTCCCCAGGTAACCCCCTAACTATTGTCAGCATCTCAAAGGTAGATCTTACATCTCTGGACCTCTGTTCTTCCCAGTATGGCTGCACTGAGGCTAAATCCCTTCCTGTGTCACCACTTGTCTTTTCATTGATCTTTTGGGGTGAGTAGTGGGGCCTGGTCTGTTGAGGTCCCTGCAGCCTAGCCTTTGCCAAACTCTGGTAACAGTGTAATCACTCAGCTAAGAGAGGAGAGAAAAGGGAATAGTGCAAGATGCTCAATTAAAGTCAGAGAAGGTGGAAAACAGAGAGGAAGATAAAAATAAGTGCAGCACATAGAAAACAGTCAGGCACATGGTAGATATTAATCCAATGATGTCAAGAGTCACTTCAAATGTGAA
>PVJS01022563.1:0-30413 GCA_004027185.1 Glis glis
TTTTTTTTTTTTTTGCGGTACCGGGGATTGAACCCAGGGGCGTTCTACCTTTGTGCTACCCCCCCCGGCCCTATTTTTTATACTTTTATTTTGAAACCAGATCTCACGAAGTTGCGGAGGGCCTCACTAAGGAGAGAGAGAGAGAGACAGGGAGAGAGAGAGAGAGAGAGAGAGAGCTGAGGCTGGCCTCCAACCCGGATCCTCCGGTCTCTGCCTCCCAAAGTACTGGGATTACAAGCGTGCGCCACCACGCCCGGCTTAGGATGGTCTTTTAAAAACACAAATTTTGCCAGGCGTGGTGGTGCACACTTGTAATCCTAGTTGGTAAAAGTGCATGTGAAGGAACTTGGATGTTATTCTGAAGAACTAGGGAGCCATAGAAGGTTATCCCTAGAAAGATTTGTGGATTTTGTTTGTTTGTTTGTGGTACTATTTACCTCTCTAGCCCCATCTCACACACCTTGCCCTTCACACAAAGCACCGGTCTTCTGTGTGAACCATGCACACATTGTTCTGGTTGACAAACTCTCTTCTGTACCCTTCCTTGCTTGTCCAGCCCCACCTTGTCTTTTGCTCCTCAGATCAGGCATTGCCTCCTCCAGGAAGCCTTCCAGCTTTGATCTGCTTTGCTTTTCTCTGCCGTTGCCCTTCCTGGCTCACCCTTTCCCTTCCTCTGTCCCTCTGTTGATGGGGGGCTTCCGGAGGGCAGGGATGGCAGTGCCTTTCACATTCTCCTGGGGAGGTGACCAGATGCTGGACTGGGACCGCGGGTCTGGAGCGAGGCTTCCTGCGCTCCTACGCCAGCCCCGTATTCCCTGGCCGTGTGGTCACCTCGAAGGTGGCCCAGTGGGGCGGTGGCGCCTGGTCTTCATGCCTTTGTGCAGACCCCCCTCTGAGGCATGAGCTGGACCCAGTGGCCTGCTCCTAGTAAATACAATCCAGCAGGAGTCGTGGATGCCACCTCTGCAGTTGGGTTATAAGAAGACTGTGGCTTCCATCCTGGGGGCGCACTCTGGCTCCCTCTCTGTGGGACCCGGCTGCCAGGGCGTGAGCTACCCTAGGGGGAGGCCCGCGTGGCAAGGGGCTGAGATCTCCAGCCAAGAGACTGATGGGAGACGCCGGGGCACCCGTTTGAGCTCTGCCTGGATTCCTGGGCTAGAGAAACTGTGAGATAGTAAATGTTTATTGTATCAAGTTGCTAAATTTGGGGCTCGCTTGTTACACGGCAGTAGATAACCAAATGCTAACTGAGTAAGCATGGGCAAGTCAACTGACTTTTTTTTTTGCGGTACCGGGGATTGAATCCAGGGGTGTTCTACCTCCGCGCTGCACCCCCGGCCTTATTTTTTTAATACTTTATTTTGAAACTGGGTCTCACTAAGTTGCTGAGGGCCTCACCAAGTAGAGAGAGAGAGAGTGAACCGGGATCCTCTGGTCTCCGCCTCCCAAAGTACTGGGATTACAAGTGTGCGCCATCACGCCCGGCAACTGACTTTTCTTTGCATCCGTTTCTCCATCTGTAAAAATTGGGACCAATAATTCTACCTACCCTGTGGGGTCATTGTGAGGCTTAAATGAGTTAGTGTGTGTAAAGCACTTAGCACCATGCCTGGCATACAGTAAGTGCTGTATAAGTGTAGCTATTATTAGATTGTCAGCACCTAAGAGGTGTGGAGCAGTAGTAGACATGGGCAGTGGTTACTGTTCTTTGCTCTCTTGGCCTGAAGTTTTGGCCTTTTTTTTTTTTTTTTTTTTGGTACTGGGGATTGAGCCTAGGGGCATAGTATCTTTGAGCTATACCCCAAGCCTTTAAAAATTTTTTTTTTGAAACAGGGTCTTGCTAAGTTGCTGAGGGTCTTGCTAAACTGCTGAGGCTGGCCTTGAACTTGTGATCCTCCTGTTTCAGCCTCCCAAGTACTGGGATTACCAATGTGCACCACCATGCCTGTCTAAATTTTGGTATCTTGAGTTGACATTCGAGGCCCCTTATGATCCTCCAATCCTTACCAGCTTCGTGGCTGGGGTGCGGGCCACCATGTTCAGCTTACCACATCTCATTGCATCCTTGCAGCATTCCTGTGAGGCAGGGATTGCTTTATAAATGCAGAGACCTGGGTTCAGAGAGGTTCAGTAACGTGCCCAAAGACACACAGTCAGACCAGATCAAGCTAAGATGTGAATCTGGGAATGTCCGGCTTTTAGTTCCGCTTATCTGTGAGTCCCCAGTGTCTCCCACAAGCCTGGCGTGAAGTGGGAAGTGGCCCACTGCCTGCCTTGCCTGGGTGGATATTTCTCCCTGGCCCTGTTTGTCAGGTGAGAAAGCAACAGAATAGGTGGCTCCTGCGGAGAGGCTTCGAGGAGCGATGCTTAACCCAGGAGGCTGGCCGGCCAGTGGGGACCTGGAGCGCTGGGCCTGCAAGCCTGCTCTGAAGGAGAGGGAGGGAGTGGCAGCTGGAGCCGGCAGGGAGCGCTGCCCATTAGCCCTAATTAGCAGCCCGTCTGGAAAAGAGCTTGGGCTGAAATTAAGATACCGTCAGTGGGTCCCAGCTGGGTCGTAGCAGAGTGGCAGCTGCAACATTTCCAGAGCCTGAGCTTGAAACAGCCAGCTGGGAGGCGCTCCGCCCGCCTCTGCCTGGATCCGCAGCAGGGAGGAGGCGGCCACCACCAAGACCCCCCCCCCCCGTGCTCAGTTATCTCCATGGGTGCTCCCACAGCCCCAGGGGACGGCGCCTCTGAACCCACTTTGCAGAAGGAGAAACAGAGTTCTTGAGGGTTTTAAGGGTGTGTTCAAGACCCACAAGTAGGAAATGGCAGGGTTGGGGGGAGCCTGAGCCAAGGCCAAAGCTGGGGGGTGAAAGGGGAGACCCAGAAAGATCCTGACTAGCTGGGTGTGGTGGTGCACGCTTGTAATCCCAGTACTTGGGAGGCTGAGACGGGAGGATCTGGGTTCGCGGCCAGCCTCAGCTACTTAGTGAGGCCCTCCGCAACTTAGTGAGACCCTGTTTCAAATAAGAATTAAAAATAGGGCTGGGGGTGGAGCTCAGAGGTAGAATGCCCCTGGGTTCAATCCCCAGTACCGCAAAAAAAAAAAAAAAAAAAGATCCTGACTAGCGCTGGGGGGGGGTCACCAGGAGGACAGAGGAGGGGGCTTCAACACACCGGCTGGCCATCCCCTCCCTCACCTCTGCAGGGCAGAATCCCAGAGCCACCTCTGCCAGGACAGACACATTACACGGGGAGGTGGGCTGGGGGGTAGGAAGTAGGGATAGAAGAGCAAGAAAACAGAGTGTCAGGAAGGACCCCAGCTGCCTTCCAAACCTTCGCTTCCTCTCTTAAAGCTCTAAGAATAAACTGGGATTTAAAATCAAACTTAAAAAAAAAATCACAAGCCCCTAAAGCTGCCTTCCAGGAAATCGATGGCAGTGATTTGTGCGGCAGACATGCCGCGGGGAAGCCCGGCTGATGGCGCTGCGCGGTGGGAGGGGGCCCGAGGCGCTGGGGCCCAGGGAGTGCAGCCCTCCATGTCGGCCTGTTGCTACTCATAATAACAAGAGGCCCCGAGGGCTTATTATGTACTGCTTACTTGCTGGGCACTTTGGAGAGATTAACTCTTTAATCCTGGCAATTAACCTCCTCGGGTGGGTGTCCATGGGTCCTTGTGTTATAGTTGTAGGGATAGGTCCTGGGAGGGTGCGAAGATGCTCATGATATGGGGAGGGGGGTGGATTTCAAATCCAATTCTGTCGGGCTCCGGAGTCTCTGTGTGTTTCGGCTACATCAGACTGAAATGAGGGGCTGCTGTCCCCTCTAAAGGAGCTCACGATTTTCACCCCAAAGAATGTCTTAGATTTTTCCCATGAAGTTTTCAAAGTACAGGGAAGAGAGAAGAGAGATCAGGCAGATAATGGGTACCTGGGAGGCAGTGGACGAATTGCTTCCTGGAGGGAGGCTGGGGTCCCACAGGAGACCAGCGCCCTGGACCCATCACACACCTAGAACTAGTGGGGATCCCCCTCCCCACCCTGCCCTGGGCTCCTTCATCCTCCTAGACCCAGACCACCAGTTGGCAAAGTACCTCCTGCAGCCGGCCCTTCCCTGTTTCATCAATAAAGTTTTATTGGAACATAGCCACACCCACTCATTCACGCATTTCGTATGTGACTGTTTTTGCACATGATGATACAGAGCAGTTACCAGATACCTTCAGTGGCCTCTGCCAGTCATTCGGCTGTCCCCAAGATGTCCCAGCTCTGGGGTCCTCTACCTCCACTGTACTTCAATGGTCCTCAAAGCTGAAAATATTTACTATTGGATCCTGTAAGGAAAAAGCTCATGGCCCCTGTGACCCCTATCCTAGACAATGTAGGCACCCCCCCTTTTTTTGGTGGTGCTGGGGATATTGAACCCAGGGGCATTCTGCCTCTGAGCTACACCCCCAGACCCATTTTATTTTTTTATTTTGAAACAGGGTCTCACTAAGTTGCAGAGGGCCTCACAAGTTGCTGAGGCTGGCCGCAAACCCAGATCTTCCTGTCTCAGCCTCCCAAGTACTGGGATTACAAGTGTGCGCCACCTCGTAGGCTCTTCTGTCCTTTGCTTATGTAGAGGAAGAAGTGGGCTTGGCTTTTGTGTGTCTGTATGGGCTTCTCAAATACTCAGTAATCTTTTCAGTAGAAGTAACTTTGTAGTAACTTTTGTAGTATTAGTAACTTTGTAGTGTTAGTAACTTTGTAACAACTTTGTAGTGGCACAAACTTTGTAGTTATAAACTTTGTAGTATTATTTTATAACAAAGTAACTTTGTAGTAACAAAGAATTGTAGAGCTCAGAGGACTCCGAGGAAGCCTTCTGTGGGCAGGCTGCACAGACGGGCATTACCCACTGCTTTATCTTAGTCTGCCTGTTTTCACATCACCACTGATGTCCTGCACTACCATTTCCCCACTCAATGTACTGATGTAAGTTTTGCTTTCAAAATAAAATCAATTATAATAAGGGGGCTGTTCAGCTGGGTGTGGTGGTGCACACCCATAATCCCAGTACTTGGAGGCTGAGATAGGAGGATTACAGGTTTGAGGCCAGCCTCAGCAATTTAGAGAGATCCTCAGCAACTTAGCCAGACCCTGTTTAAAAAAAAAAAATACAAAGGGCTGGGGTGTAGGTTGGAGGAAGAACGCCCCTGGGTTCAATTCCCAATACCAAAACAGGGGAGCGAGGCTGTTGGAGGAAGCAAAATATTAAGTATATAATAAATAGTCTAAGTGCTACTTGGGTGTGGCAGAAATCATAAATATGGTATTCAAAGAGCTGAAACGTGGACAACACTGCTGGACTTCTGGAGCTGAGGTTCTAAGGTTCTGGGATCTGAGAGCACAGCATGACTTCCCAGTGAGGATGCTGTCATGGGGTGCAGGTTGGTCACATGCAAGGCCACCAGGTCCAAGGGCGACCTCTTCTAATTCATGTGGAGATGTGCCTTGGGCCAGCAGTCTCCCCAGCCCGTCCCTTCTACTCTGCCTTCTGAGCGGAGGTACACATCTCCCAGGGTTGGGACCTCACCTGGCATCCTGGTGGCTGCCAGAGGCCAGAGATTAGAGGTCACTGAGATGGGGGTGGCTCCCTGTTGCCATGGGGTCACCCCTGTCCACAGTGGAGCTGCTCCAACTCCGAGCTGCTTGGCCGAGTTGACAGGGGCTGACTCGGGTTCAGAGGCAGCTGTCCATGGGAGCCAGGCCTGGGGTCGGGTCGGCCTGGACTCCAGGGCTGACGCTGCTGCATCCTGGCCGTGTGACCTGAGGCAACTTCTCTCACCTCTCTGAGCCTCAGTTTCCTCAACTGTGACATGGGGCTCCTTAGTGAATGGACCCGACTCCCAGGGATGACCTGAGGATGCAGATTAGGAACCACAGAGGGCAAGTGCCGTGCAGAGGCTGTGGAATGGACATGTGCAGGTACCCTGAGCTCTGCCAGGGGTCGCGCCTAGGCCTGCACGGGCCGGGCAGAGTCGATGGTAACCAGCTTCTGAGCCGCCAGGCAGCTGCTCATGTTTTTGTGGGCAGATTGCAGGTGAGGAGCCTTCCCTCCAGGACCTGGGGACATTTTAGAAAATTATATTGGGGTTGGAGAGCGGGGCTGGGAAGCAGGGACAGGAAGCAAGAGGCCCTCCCTGCCCCTGACCCCCTCCATCCCAACCACCGGGCAGTGGGGAGAAGGGAGACTAGCCAGCACTCGTGGGCCTGGGCCGCCGGGGAGGGCAGCCTTCTCGTCTCTCTCTGGATGACTCCATCCTGCCTCTGTGGTCTTGGGAGTGGATTCCCTGGCACGACGGGTACGCCCTAACATGCATGTGTTACGCATCAGGCATGAACCTGCCCACCCAGCAGCTCTCTCTGCAGCATTCTCCCTGGCCAGGCACTGTGTGAGGCCCGGAGGACTGGGTGATGGGCAGGACAGAGAAGAGGTTCCTGCCCAACAACAGTCACTCACTTGCTAATCTACTCACCAGATACTTACCGAGCTTCTGTTATGTGCAGCCACCACGGTTAGTGGAGATAAAGTAATGGTCAAAAAGGACACTGTCCAGCCGGGCGTGGTGGCGCATGCCTGTAATCCCAGTATATGGGAGGCTGAGACAGGAGGATTGCAGGTTTGAGGACAGCCTCAGCAATTTAGTGAGACCCTCAGCAACTTAGTGAGACCCTGCTTCAAAATAAAAAAGGGCTGGAGGTGTAGCACAGAGGTAAAATGCCCCCTGGGTTCAATCCCTAGTGCCCCCCATCTTCCCCCAGACACCATCTCTGTGCTTGGGGCGTCAGCGAGGATTCAGATCCAGGCTTTGGGGAAGGGCACTGAGAAGGCAGATGATGCACCCCCGAGGGCACTGGCAATGGGCATTGGTGATCCCCAAAGTCATCGTTGATGATTCCCATCAATGATGGTATCCTTGGGGTGTTGGAGCTAAGCATTTGCAGTACCCCCAGGACATCGCTAATGGATACTGGTGGCACCCCTGTGCATGGAGGGTGGGCAGTGCTGGGATCCCCCAAAGCCACCAGTGCTGGGTGCTGATGGTGCTCCGATGTCATGAATGCCAGCCCTGGTGGGGTAGGGACCCCCCTTGTTTCCCAGGAGACCCCAGGGTTCCCTCCCCATTGGGCCTCCCATCCCCCACCCGAGTCACGCTCTTGCAGGTGGAGGACCTGGGTCAGACCTGTGGCCGCCCCTCCCTCCCACTGGCCGGGCTGGCTCCCCCTTGGAGCGCAATTGATCCCCAACCCTGGGGGTTTCTCTCTGAAGCTAGAATGTCATTTTCTACAGAAATCCCCCCTCTTTCTTGTAATTACTGAGAATCACTTATGAAGGGAGAGCGCACGCTCGCGTATTGATTGCCACCCCGGAGAAGCTCAGGAATCATTTCAAGTAGATTAACCTAACTTTCTTTTGCCTTTTGGGAAGTTGGACTCCGAGTTATTTAAGGAGATTAATCAGCTCTTAAGAGATCCAGACAGCCTTCCTACCTCTTCTCTCTCTTTTTGCATGAGCTGGGCCATGTCATTTGCACCCTGCCTTCAAAATATCTCCTCCTTCCCCCCGCCCCCAGCCCTCTCTGGTTTCCACCATCAATGCCCAGTCATTGGGCTCAGCAGGATTCTCTGCGGGCCCCTCTTCTGGGAGATGGGTATGCACACCTCTGGCTGCTGTTGGTTTCCCTGGATGGTCTTGTTGCCTGGATCCCAGGCTGGGCACAGCCTCAGAGAAGGCCAGGACACTGCAGGAAGTGTCCCCGACCTGAGCCTGGGTCTCTGCAGCTGTCACATAGGAAGACATAACCATCCATTCCCTGGGAGGCAGCGGGTTTCTCCCACTGACAGCTTGCATGTGGATCGCACAGCCGTCAGCCCTACTCAGCCACCCTGAGCTTCCAGGTGCATCTCGGCTCATCCTCTTCCCGCCCAGGAAGCCGCCCTGCTTCCTGATCCTGTTTACTGAGGAGGGAGGACACGGGAAGCCAGAGAGAGGAAGGGGAGGAAGGAGGAGAAGGTGGTGAGAGGTCCCAGGAGGATTCAGCATCTGCCTGACTCCATCTCTCATCTTGGAGTGGACAGGGGCAGCTTCTGGAGCCAGGCAGCCTTGAGTTCGAACCTCAGCTCCAGCCCTTTCTGGCTGTGTGGCCCTGGGCAAGTCACTTCACCTCTCTGAGCATCACTTGGATGAGAGTGGTTCCCACCTCACAAGGTTGCTCCCACTACCAAGCGAGGGTGTGTAAAGCAAGGCCTGGTGCTCGGTGCATCCACTAATAGCAGGTGGATATTGCGGGGCAGGGGGACGCCTGGTAGATCCTCTGTGAAGAACTGCCGTATCCTGTGGGACTTTATCTCTGCCTTGGGGACGTCCATTGCTCCTCCCCAACCTTTTCACCCAGGTAGAAGCGGAAGGGACAGCCAGGGTGCCTGGGTCTGTCAGGGGCTGACGGGTCCCTTCCTCATCACAGGAACTCAGGATCGGCAGGGTCCTTGGCTTCTGTGGCAGAAAAGAATTTCAGCCCATGCCAGTCAGAGCCAAAGACAGAAGTTTATTTAGGAAAGTGGGGGATACACATTCAAGGGAGAACACGGGCCATCTCAAGAGGGAGAGAGTGACTTTGGGGTCTTTACAGTCCTTTTTATAGGCGACCCCATGAGGGGGTGGGTAGGGGTGCATGGCAGGGATGGGGGTCTGGCCCCCTTTTTTTGAATCCGGTCATTTCATTGGTGGGTGCTGGGTGATGCTGGGGCTTGACCAAGGGTCAGACATTTTTTTTTTTTTTTTGCAGTACCAGGGATTGAACCCAGGGGCATTCTACCTCTAGGCTACACCCCCAGCCCTGTTTTTTATTCTTTATTTTGAAACAGGGTCTCACTAACATTTTTAGGGATCCTTTATTTACCAAGCATCTCCCAGAAAATCAGATGGGGAGAGGGGCCATTATGATTAAAAGGGAAGATTTTTGCCTAAGGAAAAAGCAGGCCCTGTAGGGTAAAGATAAGGATTATGACGTATCTAGATTCTAAAACTATAATACCTCTTTCCTTTCTAGCTGGCCTCCTTTTTACCTGTTATTTTTATTTTTCCTATCCTACCTCAGGTCCTTGGGCGGTGAGGTGGGGACTCTCGGCTCCTGGGGCCTGGGAACGTTGCCGAGCCCGCCGCCCGGCTGTGGTACTTTTCTCTCCTTCCAGGGAAAAAGTTTGAAGTCGAATGGGTCCCGAGGTGGAATATTTTCCAAATGTCAGCGCAATCTGCCGCACATTACAGCTAAATGCGATCATCTTGGCGCCAACTCTGAATGTCAGCGCGCCGGCCGTGATGGAGTGACAAACAGCAGGTTGACAGGTGGGGCCGTGGCCCCCGCTCTCCTGGGAAATCAGCCTGGCAGAGCAGGAAACGGGGCTGTCTCTGGGCTCAGCGGGTGGGGACCGGTGGGTCCAGAGGGGTGCTGTGCATGTAAGCAGGCTCCAGTGTCTCTGTGCCTGCGTGAGCCTGTCTCCCTCCTTCTCCTCCTCATCGTCCCTGTGTGTCACGGTGCACACATGCTCAGAGACACCCTGGGAAGGTGGTCACTAAGCACATCTTGGGAATCTGTGTGCGGCTGTGTCTGTGTGTTCTTCAACAAGGTGCCACTGTGCATCTGTGACTTTATACACATTAATGGGACCCCTGGGATGGTGTACACACATTTGCACTCACCGACCCTGAGACTGCGGGTATCTGTGTGGATATAGACACTGTCTATCGACACTGTCTATCTCACAGAGCCTCTTATATCTGCTGTGTGCTGTCTTCTGTGCCTACGTGTGTAGCTGCATGTGTGCACAATTGTGTGTGGTTCTGTGATATGTGATCGTGTGTGCGCACACATACTGTGTGGGTATTTGTGTAGATATAGACACCATCTATCTCTCAGAGTCTCTTATAGCTGCTGTGTGCTGTCTTCTGTGCCTATGTGTGCAGCTGCGTGTGTGCACAATTGTGTTTGGTTTCTTGAAGATGTGATTGTGTGTGCATGCATACTGTCTCAGGACATCTGTGTGTGCGTGCATGCATGTGTGCATTTCTGGGTTTGTAAATCCCATCTCAACTACAAAGGTGGAAGGGGAAGCGGAGCAGGAGGGGCTCCGCCTCACTGCCCTGGGGTGGGGGCATCCTGATGGCCGCCTGCTCAGTGGGCCTGTGATTGGCTGGGCGGGACGGGGATTAAATTGCCTCCAATTACAGAGAGCAAATGGTGAGCCAAGCCAGAGGCGCCTGGCGTGAACGCCAGGGTCTGCCAACCACACCAGGATTAAGAGCCTGCTTTGCAAACAGCCTGGCGTGTGTGGGTGTGAGGGTTGTGAGCACCTGCCCGTGTGCTCATGTCTGTGTGTGCGGGTTAACACGCGCCTGTGAGGATGCACAAGAACAGGCATGCATTGTGTGTGTGGCTGTGAGGCCACAGGTGTGCCCACGTGTCCCTCTGCAGGGCTGTCACTGTACCCAGCTTGCATCCATGTGTCTGGGGATGGTGCAAGCCATGGTGGCTGTGAGTTTGTGTCTCCAGGTCTGTGAGCGTGTGTATAGATACACGATTCTTCATGTATCTGTGAGAGAGGGTCTTTGTGTGTGACTTTAGATGGTGGGTGGGTCTCTGTGGTTGTGTGTGTGTGTGTGTGTGTGTGTGTGTGTGTGTGTGTGTGTGTTTAAATCTGAGTTAAACCAATGGCTGTGAGGGAAGGGGGAGGGAGAGAAATATCCACCCTCCCAGCTGGTGGCCAGAGTCCCAGAGCCTCCTCCCTCTGGCTGTACCGGACAGGAGCTTTGACAAAGGGCAGGAGCGCTCACACCAGTGCGTGTGGCCAGAGAGAGCGCTCACACCATCCCAGTGCGGGAGGCTGCGGGGTGCTGTAACCAGAACTGGTGCCGCGCTGGGACCAGGGGCGTTACGGTCAAATTAGGTCCCTTTAAAATTCCTGTTGATGTCCTGGGCCCATGCTACTTCAGGATGTGACCTTATTTGGAAATAGGGTCATTGGAGATGCCATTCCCTAAGCTGAGATCATACTGGGGTTGAGTGGGTCACTCATCTGATGCGACCGTGTCCTTATCTAAAGGGGGGATTCAGACACAGACATAGGCATGTGTAGAGGGAAGAGGAGGAGAAGACACAGGGAGAAGGTGGCCACCTGTGAGCCAGGGAGGGGAGCTGGAGCTGACCCTCTGGCACCCTGGCCCCCCACATGGATGTCAGACTTCTGTGCCTCCTGGGACTGGGAAAGGATGTTGTCTGTCTCTGTTGTCTAAGCCAGCCAGTTTATAGCACGTGTGTGTGTGTGTGTGTGTGTGTGTGTGTGTGTGTGGTGCTGGGGATTAAACTCAGGGGCATTCTACCTCTGAGCTACACCCCCCAGCCCTATTTCATTTTTTATTTCTCACTAAGTTGCTGAGGCTGGCTTCAAATCTGCAATCCTCCTGTCTCACTCTCCGAAGTACTGAGATTACAGGTGTGCGCCACCACGCCAGTCTAGTTTATAGTACTTCGTGTGGCAGCCCTGGCAAACAAGTCCAGGGGATGCAAAGGGTTAAGATCCCTTCATCTCCCAGCTCCCTCAGGACCCATTTCACCTATGTGTGTGCTGTGACCAGCGCTGCCTCCTCCTGCTCTGCCTGGTGGGCATCCGCTAGGCTCCCTCCAACTCCTGCACTCTACCCTCTAGGTCCCAGTTCAGTAGCCTCCTCTGGGAGACCCAGGTAACCCCACCCCTGTCCCTCTTTCAGCCCCTTACCTGTCCCTGGTCTCACCTTCCTCCAGCAAGGCTGGGCTTTATCACTTTTTCAAAAGTAAGCACAGCTGGGCTCAGTGGTACAAGCCTGTAATCCCAGCACTTGGGAGGCTGAGTCAGGAGGATCTCAGGTTTGAAGCCAGCCTCAGCAATTTAGCAGGGCCTTCAGCAATTTAGCAAGACCCTGTTTCCAAATAAAAAATAAAATAGGGCTGGGGGTGCAGCTCAGAGGTAGAATGCCTCTGAGTTCAACCTCCAGTATAAAAAAAAAAGGAAAAAGAAAAAAAAGCACATCTTCTCCCCATTTTTCTCCTCTTTCTTCATAGCTATGCCTTGTATACAGTAGGTGCCCACCAAAGGTCTCAGTAAAGGATTTAGGCTTTTGGCTCTTTCTGGGCTTGAGATGGGAAAGAGGCTGCCTCATCCCCACTCCCCTTCCCCAGGTCAAGTCGCCTCGTCCGCATCCTAACAGCTGACATTTATTTTGTGCTTACTGTATGCTAGGGCTGGGCTTCATGCAGTCCACTTCTTCCTTGAACAGCCCCCTGGAGGAAGTGCTTTCTTAAATTCCATTTTCTAAAGGAGAACTAAATCCCAGGGAAGAGAAATAAGCGGTTTCTTGTCACACCTTAAGATCCTTCAATGTGCCAGGCATGGTGATGCACACCTGTAATCCTAGTACTTGGGAGGCTGAGACAGGAGGATCGCAGGTTTGAGGCCAGCCTCAGCAACTTAGGAGACTCTCAGTAACCTAGCAAGACCCTGTTTCCAAATAAAAAATAAAAAGGTCTAGGGGTATAGCTCGGAGGTAGGATATACCTGGGTTCAATCCCCAGTACCAATAAATAAATAAATAAATAAATAAATAAATAAATAAATAAATAAAAAATAAAAAAAGATTCTTGAATGTCAGACCCAGAAGGAGCTGCAGGGATCAGTCAGGTCACCTCTCTCAGCTGCTCCCATTTTACAGCTGGAGAAACTGAGACCCAAATGTTCTCCTCCCCTGACCTGGCCCTAGTACACCTTAGAATTCACACTTGGCCCTCTGACCTCCGCCCTGTCCCTGGCCTCTTTTGCTCTTACAACTGTAGCTCTCATGTAGACACGGTCATCAGCAAATCTCTCTCCAGGGCCCTCCTTTTTCTGAGCTCCGGTGCTGAATTTTCAAGTTCTGTGTCCACGGCCCACGGGGCCCTCAAACTCAACACGTCCGAAATCAAACTGACTTCGCCTGACCCTACATCTGAGGCTTCTCTTGGGTTCCCTGGCTCATTACCAGCTCCGCCGCCCTCGTCACTCAAACCCAGAGCCTTTGACCTTCCCTACCCGCCAGCCCCACATCCAGTCAATTGCCAATGCCTGCCAGGTCTTCCTTCTCAATATTTCTCAGATCCACGGCTGCTGACCCAGTTTGAGCTTCAGAGGCCTCTCTCTCTCTCTCTCTCCTTGTGTCAATCGCCTCTATCAGCTAGAGTTAGGCTTAGGTACTTGAGAGGGAAGACAAAAGTTAACACTGACTTCAATAAGTTGGAAGTTTATTTCTCTTTCATTAACCCAGGTCTGGAGAAGGGAAGGTTGGGGCTGGGATGGTGGCTCCTTGAGGTTGAAAGGAAACCAGTCTCCTTTCTAGTTCACTGTCTGGATATGACCTCTGTCTCCTCTTGATCCAAGGTGGCTGCTTGAGCTCTAGCCATCTAAGCTGCGTTTAGCCAGTAGAAAGGAGAAAGGGACAGGAAAAAGAGACAAAAGGTGTGGGTCAGCAGACTTTTAAGGAGTGACCCAGAAGCTGACACACGCCGATTCTACTTAGGTTGTGTTGGCTAGGACTCAGTCCATGCAACACATAGTTGAGATAGCGGCTAGGGAATTGTTCATTGTGATAGATGGCCATGTGTCCATATTTGGTTTTCTGGTTAAGGAAGAAGGCAAGACCGTGATACCTCTTCCCGTCCCCCCTGGCCTCCTCTCTCTTCTTTTGCTGTCTAATCTCTCTATCCCTGGACACAATAGTTGGGGTGATCTTTCTAAGATGCAAATCTGTATGTAAGGCTGCCAGATTTAACAAATAAAAAGACAAGATTCCCAGTTAAATGTGAATTTCAGATAAACAACGTGTGTTTTAGCCTAACTATGTCCTGTGCAACATTTAGGACACTAATACTGGAAAAGTTATTTGTTATTTATCTGAAATTTATTTCTGACTGGATGCCCTGTATTTATCTGTCAACACGATCCACAGGCCTTTCAGGATTCCCCATTGTTCTTAGGAGAAGGCCCAAGCTCTTAGGAGGCTGACCGGGCCCTGTACGGCCTGTCCTCCAGCTGACCTGTGCAGGTCTCTGCTTCCGAAGCAAGTGCTCCTCGCCCCTCACTGCTGGCTCCACACCCCCAGGCCTTTGCTTCGGCTGTTTCCCTGACCTGGGATGCCCTTTCCATCTGAGCAGCCTCTAGAGGGACCACGGCATCTGTCCCTCCATATTCCTAGATCCATGGTAGGGGTGAGAGGTCATCTGAGTGGAACAATTCTAAGGCCATGGAGCAAATGAGGGGCAAGACTGCAGCAGACTCTTGGGCATTAGGACTCCCACCACAGTGCTCCCTGCATCTGACTTAGCTTGTGTGGGCCCAGAACTGGGATCTGTCTCTGGGGCTTTCATTCTCCACAATCTTACATCTGAGCATGATATCCCCCAGCACGCAGGGGGTTAAGCCAGCCTCAGAGTTGGGAACCGGAGCCCATGGCGTCCTTCCTCACAATAAAGCTAATGAATCCCTCCTTGCTGTTTTCTCTTGCACAATAACATTTAATCATCATTTGCACAGCAGACGAGAAGTTTGCGGCAGATGCAATTCTGCATGAGTGGCGATTTCTGTGTGTGGGCACCGATCCCACAGTCCCCAGCACACCTGACAATCCGGGGCTGGGGCAGGCTGCACCCGAGGGGGCATGTGTGCACCCACGTGCCAGGGCTCTGCCTCCATCCACGTGTGGGAGATGGGCTTTGGAGGCACGTGTCTGTGTGCAAGCTTGTCTGTGGAATTAGGCACATGTGGCATGGCTGTGGGCGGACCACGCTGGCCCGCCTGACGGTGCACGTGGACAGAGGTGGTTGGGCGCCTGAGGACAAGTGGTCCCAAAGCGGAGGTGCGTACATCTAGGAGGCAGATGCACAGGGGTTGCACTCGTGGGAGTGCTCAGCTCTGTTTAGGTGCTTGGAGGCAATCGTCTCTGCTACAGCCACGTACAGCTCCATGTGCTCACAGGTGCAAACACAGCTATGGACATCGTGTTCTCGGGATACGGGTTTGCAACCGACTTGCTGAGCCCGCACATGCTTTCTTGTGCATGCATGCAAATGTGCATAGGCGTTCTGACTAAGTGCATGGAGCCATATGTTCATGTGCACACGCATGCCTGAGAGTGCACACACACACACACACACACACGCATTGTGCATTTGAGTTGGAGCTTCTGGGGGACCCACCTTTGTATATGCGTGCATCCCTGATGGGAAAAGTTTGCTCACTGAAGAGTACCAATGGACACATGTGCACGCACGGAAGAGAACATACCTATGGAAGGCGTGTATGTGCTTCATGTGCAAACACAGCACGCACACGAGCGCTTGCCTCCAGCACATGCACGATGTGCCGGCACGTGACCACATTTGCAGACCTGTAGGATCAATGCTGCGTGCGTGGCTGGAGCATGCGTGTGCCTGCATCATGCACACAGATGGGGACGTAGCTTCTGGTGTGTCAAGTGCACGCATGTGCGTGCAATGAAGCGTGAGCCTCTTGCCTCAGAGCGAGGGCTGACAGGGTTACATTTTCCAAAGGCTCAGCGGCCAGTGACAGAGCTGGCGTGAGTGCGCGCGCTGGCAGGAGGTAAGTGGAGCTGCCGATTCGTGACCTGGGGGTGGGCGGCGATGGCGGCTGGCTGACAGATGCGGGCGCTTAGCCACCCCCCACCACAGCGGCAGCGCTCTGAGTTGCCCGAATTAGGAGGTGGGAGGCTGCTGCTTGACCTATGCCGCTCGGTGCTGGCTTCCCACCTCCTCCGTGCGTGCCCACAGCCACGTGCGGACACGTGCATGTTGGTACACAGTAGAGGCGCAGCAGAGGCGCAGACCCGGGCTTGGACTGTGGCCAGCCAGCTCCACTCCACCTCTGCCCGGCTCCTCAGCTCTGCCGTCCGCTGGAGTGTCCCCTTGTCTCTCCAAGCACTTCTCTCTCCTACCCCTCTTCCAAGTTGCACCGAAAATCTGAGTTGTCAGGTCCTGGGCAGAGGACCTTCCAAGCTTTGTGCCCCTGAGTGAGTCCCTCCTCATCTGTGTGCCATGGCTCCCTTGTCTCACCCTCATAACACGGGGCTAATAAAAGTACCTGCTTAAAATTAAACAACGCACCTTACATAAAGTGCTAAACACAGGGAACACAGAGGCTGTTCCCCGTGAGCTTTATGTGTGTTAGTATTAATTACACACAGTGCTTAGCGCAGCGCCCAGCATGCAGCAGGCACTGCATAAATGCTGCTATCATCATTACCATCATTGTCATTCATATCCCCAGTCCTCAAATTCTTGGCCAATTATACATCAGTTCTTTTTGTTAGTTCGTTTTTTTCTTTTAGTACTGGGCATTGAACCCAGGCGTGTTCTACCTTTGAGCTACACCCCTAGCTCCTAATTTATTTATTTTTTGTCTTGAAACAGGATCTTGCTAGGTTGCTGCAAGTCTCGCTAAGTTGCTAAGGCTGGCCTGTGATCCTCCTGTCTCAGCCTCCCAAGTTCTGGGATTGTAGGCAAGCGCCACCACGCCTGGTTTATATATTGGTTCTTGCTCTAGACCCCGAATGGTCTTTTATCCCATGGTAATGACGCTGACGGCAATGAGAGGGGGATTTCTTTCTCCTTGTTTTCCTAGGTGCCCCAGGAGGAGGGCAGGCTCTTCATTCTCAGGTACGTCCATCTAGAGCTGGGAGCCGGGGTGGCCATGTTCTCAACCTAACACAGGGAGAGGATTTGGCCCTCTTGGGGAACCTGCTGGGAACCAATGAGACAGATGGCCAAAAGCTGTGTCCCCCATAACAAGACCCTTCCCTGTGACCACAAATCATCAAAAAAAAAAAAAAAAAACCACAAGATGCTTGGTATGAGCAGAAACCTCATGTGAACTACCGAGGGGGCTGGACTCGCTGGCTTCAATCTGGGCTTGCTCAGTGGCCCACAGAAACAGCAGGTGATTCAGTAGCTGGGGGCAGAGGGGACCCAGGGATGTCGCCTTCCCCCTCCATGCCACCCTGAAACTGGCAGGAATCAGGGGAAGCACGAGGACTCAGGGCTCCCTGCGTGCCAGGCTCTGGGTGCTGCTGATCAGGCAGTGCTGGGGCTGGAGTTCCCAGGTCTCAGTTTTTTTGGGGGGATACTGGGGACTGAACCCAGGGGTATTCTACCTCTGAGCTATACCCTCAGTACTATTTAATTTATTTTTGTTTTGAAACAGGGTCTCACTAAGTTGCCAAGGGCCTCACGAAGTCACTGACGCTGACTTCGAACTGCGATCCTCCTCTCAGTCTCCTGAGTACTGGGATTACAAGTGCGCGCCACCACACCCGGCCTGGGATTCGATCTTACATCTCCACTTATCAGCTGGTTGATCTTGGGCAAGTTACTTAGGCTCTTTGTGCCTCGTTTTCCTTGCCTATAAAACAGGGGCCGCACATTGGGTTGACGTGGGATTAAATGGGTTAATTCACCCGAAGAGCTCGGAGCACACGGAAGGGCGCAGCATCTGCTGTTGTCACTGAATTTTGAGCTAGTGACAACCCTACGTCATAGGTGTTTGGAGCGTGTGGACTTTATGAATAAGAAAATGGAGGTACAGAGAGGGTAACTAACTTGTCCAAGGTCACACAGTGGATAAAGGGCAGAGCGAAAGGCTCAGAAAGTGAATCAGGTTGAATAAAGTTCTTTATTCCTGGAGAGATCCTGGATAAGGCATTCAAGGGACCAGCAACTCCACGTCCTTGCGTCCCTCTTGACGTGTGGCCTGCCTGTAAGCTCCTTCTTGGCAGAGTCCGAATCTGTCAATCAGTGCGTGAAGAAGGAACAGAGAACAGGTCTTTTCACGGCCCTCCATCCTGTCATCCAGCCCCTGGGACACACCCTTCCTGAAGCTGCCGTGTGCTCTGGCTTGCTTAGCCAACTCATACTCATTCGTTAACACCCAGCTAGAGTTACCTCTTCTGGGAAGCCCTCTGGGAATTATCCAATCTTTCTAAGTGTTTCTAGGACCTTGCTCTGTTAGTGCTGCTATATCTTTTTTTTTTTTTTTTGCGGTACTGGGGATTGAACCCAGGGGCATTCTACCTCCAAGCCAAACCCCCAGCCCTATTTTTTATTCCTTATTTTGAAACAGGGTCTCACAAAGTTGCGGAGCGCCTCACTAAGTAGCTGAGGCTGGCCGCGAACCTGGATCCTCCGGTCTCAGCTTCCCAAGTACTGGGATTACAAGGGTGCGCCACCACGCCTGGCTCTGCTATATCTTTTAAAACACATTATTGTTAGCTGTCTCTGCTCCCGATCTCCCTTGTCCCAGCCCCGCTAGGTCCTGAGCTACTGGATGGCAGGAAGCATGGTCGTGGCTCTTGAGACATACTGGCTGCCTCTGGATCTCCCACAGTGGACCTTGGCAAGTGTGGAGGGACTGAATGAAAGCTCCCTGGGAGCATCGAAAACAAGGCTAATGAGCGTTTATTGAACAGTTTCCATGTGTCAGGAAGGCACTGAGATCAAAGCTTAACATTCATTATCTCCCTCAAGCCTCAAAAACCCTCGGCCAGAGAAATGGTCCCCACTCGACAGATAAGGAAACTGAGGCTTCAGCAGTTGAGAATGTTGATGGGGGTGCCCAGCGGGCCGGAGCAGGAATTCACATCACATCGGTGTGGAATGAATGAATCACTGGGGGGAGGACCGGAGCAGGAGGACAAAGAACTGACATCTTTTTATTGGGACTGGGGATTGAACCCAGGGGTGTTCTATTTCTGAGCTACACCCCCAGCCCTATTTTATTTTATATTTTGAAACAGGGTCTCGCTAAGTTGAGGAGGGCTTCACTAAGTAGTTGAAGCTGGCCGTGAACCCCGATCCTCCTGTCTCATCCTCCCAAGTACTGGGATTACAGGTGTACACCACCACACCTGGCTATAACTGACATCTTAGGATCACGGTTTTAGAGTTGGAAACTCTTGGGGATGACCTAGCTCTGGGGTTCTGTTAGGGTCCATGGAGAGAGAGACTCATGGGTTCCCAGATCAGATAAGATCCCCACTATGCCCGGTGGCTTCCAGCCCCTCCATCTTCCACCAACTCTTCCACCACCCAGGTCCTGGAGCTGCACAACTTGTCTTCTCTTGACCCCACTGCCAGGTGTCTTATTTTGATGTGGCCTGAGACTCTAGAAGGCTCCACAGTTGCTGGGGGCATCCCTATCCCCCTCTCCGGGCAGAATCAGGAGCTGAGAGTTGGAACCAATTCCTCCTACCTTGGAGATGCTGGGATGAGAGGAGAGAGCTCAGACCTGGAGGCAGACACACTGGGCTTCTAATAATGACAGGATGACCAGAGTAACAAAGGCTAACATTTATTGAACACCTACTCTGCGCCAGGCACTGCCCTAACCACTGGACACATACGAACCCTTTTTGTCCTCACACTTCTTCGAGGTAGGTTCTGTTATTAGCCTCATTTGACAGATGAGGAAACTGAGGCCCAGAGAAGCAAGGTGACTTGCCCAAGGCCAGGCAGCTGATTGGTGCCAGAGGCTCCAGCTGAGCTCACCTGGGCAGGTGTCCTGGGACAGGTCACACCGCTTCTCTGGGGGCTTTCCCCATCTGGCACCTGCAGGACCCCACCTCATGGCTTCTGTGACGACTTGAGATGGTCTCCGTACCGCGTTCCAGCACACAGTAGGTGCTTAGTAAATGCACAGCCCTTCTTAACTTGGATGCGAGGAAACCGGCTGGGGCAGCTCTGCAATGTCCTCCCTCCAACACTCACCTCCCAGGCAGCCCTACCCTGCCCCTTCCCCACACAACGCCACCTTCCTTTCCCTCCTAACCCCAGAGCCACGCAGCCGGTCTCCCCGCACTTGTAATGATGTTGATCATAATTCTGCACCTCCGGGCCTCAAAGCTGGACCCCGGGAGGGGGTCAGAGAGTCTGCCCTTAGCAAGTGAGCCCTGGTGTCCGGCCGCCCTGGGAGGAGGGGAAGGGTGGGGAAGGGCTGGCGGGGGGAGTGCGCGGTCCTGGGCCCGGGTGCATCCCCAGTGGGTGCGCCCCGACGGCACGGCGGGGGCTAGGAGGCCTGGGCCTCGTCGTCCGCGCGGTGGCCGGCGTAGAGTGCTGCCAGGGGCCGGAAGCGCGGGCCCCAGCTGCTGAGATAAGCGAAGTCCTGCTCGGAGCCCGAGGAGCCGCTGTGCAGCGAGCTGAGCGAGGCGGCCGGCGAGTCCGCGCCCTCGAAGGCGTAGGTCTGGAAGGCGTCGTAGGGCGGCACCGACAGGTCCCCGTCCGCCAGCGCCACCTTGCGGCTGATGAAGTCCCTGAACACCGAGAAGTCCGGCTCGGGGCTCGGCGGCCCCTGGGGGAGCGAGTGGCGCTCGGAGGGCAGGCCGGCCTGCGGGGGGCTGCCCGCGCCCCCGCCGCCACCCCCGCCGCCCCCGCCACCGCCCGCGTCGCCGCCCTTGAGCTCCCCGAAGTCGTAGAGGCTACGCAGCGCCGACATGTCGTAGGCCTCCGTGTCCTGCTCGCCGCCTCCCTCGTCGTTGTATTTGATGACGTTGTCCCGCATGTCCTCGTCCTCGTCCGGGCTCAGGTGGCTCTTGTGGTGGCGCCTGAGGGTGAGGATCAGCAACACCAGCACTGCGCGGGAGAGATGGGGCACAGAGTGAGCTCCCCACATTACTGGGGACCCCCTCATGTCCAGCCCCCGCCCAGCCTCGACGTTCATGCTGTTTCCTGGATTTCTGTTTGCAATGCCTTTCTTACCACCAGAACTGAGCTGACTGTCCAGAGAGGTGGTGAGCCACCCAGTTCTAGCAGTATGCAAACTGAGACTAGATCAGCACTGGGGATGGGGTGAAAAACAGCAGTGTGAAGGGTTTTCATGGGTGTAGAGGGCTGGATTCAGCCTCTGAGGTCTGGTCTCCAGTCTCAACTCTATGAAGAGATGCACCCTACCAGGCCTCTAGGGGCTGAGACTAGGAAGGGGAGCAGCTGAAAGACAGCACTGGGGGAGTGAAAGATGTCCTTGGCCATGACCTTTCTTTCACCCTTGACCTCCTCTGCCTTCTCCAGAAGTCCTGTGGCCTCAGGGCTCAGGTGGAGACCTTAAGGAGCCCTCTCCTGAGAGCTCCAGGCCAGGTTCAGTGCCTTTGCCTCCAAGTCCCCTGGGAAGGGGTTCCTCCATCTATCGTACTGGTTCTCAAAGTGTAGCCCTTGGGTCAGCAGCAGAGGCAGCCAGCCACCACCCCAGCTTGTTAGAAATGCAAATCCTTAGGTTGGGGTGGTGGTGCATGACTGTAATTCCAGTACTTGGGAGGCTGAGATACGAGGAGAGGATCCAGAGGTTTGAGACCAACCTCAGCAATTTAGCAAGGCTCTCGGCAACTTAGGGAGACCCTGTTTTCAAATAAAACATAAAAATAGGGCTGGGGGTGTAGGTCAGAGGTAGAATGCCCCTGGGTTCAATCCCCAGTACAAAACAAAACAAGAGCTGGGCGTGGTGGTGCATGTTTGTAATCCCAGTACTTTGGGAAGCGGAGATGGGAGGATCTGGGTTTGTGGCCAGCCTTAGTGCGCTCGTGCTCTCTCTCTCTCTTTCTCCCTCTCTCTCTACCTAGTGAGGCCCTCCGCAACTTCGTGAGACCCGGTTTCAAAATAAAGTATAAAAAAATAGGGCCGGGGGTGTAGCGCAGAGGTAGAACGCCCCTGGGTTCAATTCCCGGTACAGCAAAAAAAAAAAAAAAAAAAAAACAAGAAAGAAATGCAAATCCTCAGGTCTCATTCTGGAGCCGTGGGGTGGGCCCAGCAGTCTATTTTCAGGAGGTCTTTGGGTGATAAAGAGTGGAGACCACGGCTCTCTCTTGCTGTGGTAGCAAGTATCCCCCCAACCCCAAAATGCACACCCTAACCTGCTCTCCAGGACCTGGAAACGCTTCCTAGCTTGGTGCCTGGCGTGCATAAACACGCATGCTTGCTGAATGACTGAATGAATGAAGACTTGAATGGAGACCTTGGCGAGTGAATGGATAAATCTGTCTCCTCTTGGCTTCCAGGACCCCGGTTCTCCTCCTTTTCTCACCTCACTGAAAGCTCTTCTCAATCTTCTAAGCAAGCTTCTCCTGCCTTCCTGACCCATTAACCCCAGCTGTCCCCGCACTCCGCACTCGCTCCCTGGACGCGCTCCTCCAGCCTCGTGGCCTGAAGTTCCATTTAGGAACTGACAACTCCCATATCTCAGGCGTCAGCCTGCACCGCTCCCCCGAAACCTGGATTGTACACCCAATTTCCTACTCGATCTGTCCTCTTGGTTGACCAAGAGAATCTCGAGCGTAGTGTGTCCAAAGTGGAAATATGATCATTCCCCCTGCCCCACCCTCAGTCTCCCCCATCTCAGTGATGGCCACCCCCGACTTCTCAGTGTTTCGGGGCTTAGAAAAGTCTCTTTTGTTCACTGATGAATCCCAGTGCCTACAAGTCTCGCACATAGGAGGGACTCACCAGATGGATTATAAGTAAATGATGGTGGATGGGTGGATGGATGGACAGGCAGATGCTGGGGACTGTGCCAGGGATTAGACAGTCTTGCTGTTCCAGTGGTCAGAGCCAGCTGCTAGGGCCATTGGGCAGGGTACTGGCTCACCACCTAACAAGGTAGCTTAGGGAAGGGGCTGGGGGCCGGGGACAGGCCTAGAGGGAGGGCACGAGGGAAGGAAGGTGTCAGAAGAGAAGTGGGGAAGATGGATGGGCAGCTCCCGGAGCCAGAGGCCGGGAGCCGTAGAGGGGGATGCCCGCGAGAGCAGATGGTGGGGATTGCGGGCGGCGGGCGACAGATGTGCCAGGCCTGATCAGCGATTCTGCCCGTCACCTTTAGAGCACTGATGTGCACTTTCTTCGTTTGTGGGCAATTAGGCAGAAATTTGTTTGCACTGCCTCGGAAAATGAAACCGTTGTAAAGTGCACCCTCTGGAAAAAGCGTTTTGGAGTCGGGGGCTGGAGCAGGGAGGGGGGCTGGGCCTCCCTGTGAGGCGGAGCCTGCCCAGGCCCTCTGCAGGGACCTGAGGAGGCACGCAGGCCCTAGGAGGCTGGGCTGCGGTGGGGGTGGGGGGCAGATGACCTCTCCCAGGGAACTGAGCCAAGCTGGTGTCTGCCAGCAGGACCTCACAAGAGCCCCCAGCCCTCCTGCACCCTCAGCCCTGCACCAGGGCTGGGCCTCAGTGCCTCTGTCTTGGGTGGCTATGGCTGGGATGGGAGCCGGAGGGCCACTTGAATCCCATTTATTTATTTTGTGGTACTGGGGATTGAACCCAGGGGCATTGTATATCTGAGCTACACCCCCAGCGAGAAGACCTCATGTCAATTTGGAAGACCTGTGCACCCTTATGCCAGCAGCTTAACCCCTCTCAATCTCAGTTTCCATATCTGAAAAATGGATGATGTGCCTGGCCAGGCAGCTGAACATGCTCACTCCCTCTAGCTCTCTCTCTCTCTCTGTCTCTCTCTCTCTTTGCTGCTAGGGATTGAGCCCAGGGGCATTCTACCTCCAATCTACACCCCAGCCCTTTTCATTTTTTATTTTGAAACAGTGTCTCTAAGTTGCTGAGGCTGGCCTTGAACCTGCAATCCTCCTGTCTCAGCCTCCCAAGTACTGGGATTATGGGCATGTACCACGGCGCCCAGCTGTACATTCTATTTATGGAGAATAAAAAAAGGCCATAGACATGAGAGAACTTTCTAGAAAAATATGCTTGGTTTTTAAACACTGGGAAGGGGTTTGGGCTGTGGAGAGATGGGCAGCATGAACTCAGTCCCAGTTGGAGACCACCATCTGGGGTTTGTGGGGGCTGCTCTGGACCTAGGAGACCTGCCACAGGAGCTGCAGGTTAGAGATCATTCAGGCCAGCCCAAGCTTGCATGGAGGGGGAAACTGAGGCATGGTGTGTGTGGGGTAACTGGGAGGGAAACCCAGGGCCCCAGCATGGGTGGCTCTAGGTGGACTCACCGACCAGGATGAGGACACAGACCAAGAGGGCGATGAGGGCGCCGGGGCTGAGGGAGGCGGCCATGACAAAGGCTGTGGTGTTGCAGGACTGGATGGCGCCGGAGCTGTCGCAGCCACAGACGCGGATGGTGAGCGTGCCCGTGCTGCTCAGCGTGGGCGGCCCGCTGTCCACCACCAGGATGGGCAGGAAGAACACGTCCTGCTCCTGCCGGTTGAAGCTCACGTGCTGCGTGTGCACTGCGGCCGTGTTGTCTGCTCGGGGAGAAACGGGTGCCTTGTGACTCAGGCGGGGCTCAATCCCCCATTCCAGCCACCTCCCGATTCCACCTTGACACTCGCCTCTCTGTGCCCCAAACCTCTGCCTCCCAACCGATCACGGTATGTTTCCCTATCCCCCCAAACTCTGCCCCCAGCTGCAGGAAGATCCTGTCCCCAGCCCTATAGCGCACAGTTCCATCCTCAGCTGTCCCAAGATTCTATTCCCAGCTGCCTGAGATGCCGTTTTCAGCATCTAAGACTTTTGTTCCATGCTGTGCCAAGGTACTGTCCCCAGCTATTCCAAGATTCTGTCCCCAGCTGGGCCAAGGTCCTGGCCCTGGCTATGTCAAAAAAATGTTTTTCCCATTCATCTCAACAGCCTGCTTTTGTTCTAGATCCCACTTGAGCTGTCTAATGTCTTCTGACCCTCGGAGTCCTGTGGTCCTTGGGTTGTAGTCTGCTGGGCCCTGACAAGTCCAGGGACATCAGAGAGGCCTGGGAATGCTGGCTGGCCTCTGCCTTTCTGTCCTTCATGTTGGTCAGGAGTCCCGCAGCCAGCTCAGGAGCCCTCCTTAGAAGGCTGAGCCAACAGGGCTGGGGGTGTGGCCTCCGGGGCCTGCGGAGGGGACCCTAGAGCATCAGTTCTCCTGACCCACGCCTTTCCTTTTTATACAAGTGGCCAGAGAGTACAGCGAGCTGACACACATGGGGCTCACCGCACAGCTTCGGCCTGTTACTGGGAAAGCCAGGCAGGACTCGGGAAAAGGCTGGGCAGGTCATGGGGTCCAGGCTAGGTGACAGGTGGCACCCACTTCCTCCGCCCCTCCTGTCTCCTCCACACCTGTCTCGAATGAATCAGGCCGCCCCTGACCCTCCAGCATTGGTGGCTCCTCTCCGTTCTGCACAACGTGGTGGTCCAAAGGGCTCAGAGCCCTGCTGCCCACGTCACAGGACGGGACCCTGCGTCTGCAGTCCCTTCGGTTTTCTCCCTGCCCGCAGTCTCTGGGTTGGACTCTGATTTGAGACTTTGGCTGCCTGGGTCCCTTCTCCAGTTTCATGGCCCCAGATGGTTAGGCCAGCCTGTCCTTGGATGAAGAGGGAAACTGAGGCCTCTCAGGTGCTAGTTGGGAAGGAAACCCAGGGCTCCAGGATGGGGGGCGATCCCTTCCCCAGCAGCTCCTTCCTCCACCGCCCCAGCTCAGTGTTCCTGACCTGGACTTCCTCATCGCGGACACAGTGCAGGAAAGAGCCCTGGGAAGGACTGGCTTGTGACCTAGGAAGGGGACTGGACGTCCAGAGGAGACGAGACTGGTCCGGAGTTGACAACTGCCCACACGTCATATTGTTCTCTGGCTTTTGCACACACTGGGTCATTTCCATATGAACATTAAAATAAAATGCCAAATGTGCCATTTACTAGTTGGGGAATCTCAGCTCCTTTGGACCTCAGTGTCCTTGGCTATAAACTGAGAAAAGGGGTCTCTCGTGAGTGTGAGGATTCAATGGTCTAATTCCCGGGTCACCCCTGGAATAGCTCCCAGCACACGGAAATTCCCCATAAATGCCGGCTATTTTTTTCAGACTCTGTCCCCATTTTCCCGACGCTGCACCCATGCCTGCTTCCCGCCTGGAACGCCCTGCCTTTCCTCCTGAAGTTCCCATCTCTGGAACGCCCTCTCCACCTCCTTGCCTGGGCAAATTCCTCATCTGTCACGCTCCAGCTAAATGTCACCTCCTTGCTGTGGCCTCCTTTCTCCGCTTCCCTGGGAAGGAAGGATTTATGGTCCCCGCTCCCAGCTCTGACGACGCAGGTGCCAGGCGCTGTTCTGTTACGGTACTTGTCACCTTGTATTAAGGTAGCGCGTGCCTGTCTCTGCAGTACCTGGCCAGCCGGGGCCTGGCACCGAGCCAGTCCTGAGTGAACCGCGACTTTCAGGCCAACTGGTGGTCAGGGGCCAGCTCCTCGGGTTTTGGCTTGGACTCTGGCCCTCCTGTCAAAGGGCAGGTGACCCCAGCTGTGAAATGATTTGCCTTCCACTGGGGAAGAGAGGAGGTTCAAGGGCAAGTGGGGGAAAGAGGGGACAGTGTGGGGCCCATTTGCACCAACTGGATGCTTTTTAGTGCATCAGGACTGTGTGGGAACTTAAAATACAAGGAAATGTTTAATTCTCCCAACCAGGAGCTGGGGCATTATCTCCCTCTTATGTGCGCAGAAATTGAGGCTCAGAAAAAAGCAACTTGTTTGAATTTATCTTGTGAAATCATCCATTCATCTGTCCATCTATCCATCATTCTCTATCCTCCATCCTTGATCCATCCATCATCCATCCATCCATCCATCCACCCATCCTCCATCCATCCATCTATCCATCCACTCACCCATCCATCTACCACCTGTCCATCTTCCTTCTTTTCCTCCAGAAATTGTGTGTGTGTGTGTGTGTGTGTGTGTGTGTGTGTGTGTGTGCGGTTACTGAGGATTGAACCCAGGGCTATTCTACCCCTAAGCTACACTCTCAGCCCTATTTTATTTTATTTTTTTGATTATGAAACAGGGTCTCACTAAATTGCAGAGGGCCTTGCAAAGTTGTGGAGGCTGGCCTTGAACCTGTGTTCCTCCTGTCTCAGCATCCCAAATACAGGAATTACAGGTGTGTGCCACCACGCCTGGGTGTGTGTGTGTGTGTGTGTGTGTGTGTGTGTGTGTGCTGGTGATTGAACCCAGAGGCATTCTACCCCTGAGTTACACTCCCAACCCTATTTTATTATTTATTTATTTATTTATTTTTAATTTTTTTTTTGCGGTACTGGGGATTGAACCCAGGGACGTTCTACCTCCAAGTTACACCCCCAGCCCTATTTTTTATTCTTTATTTTGAAACAGGGTCTCAGTAAGTTGCGGAGGGCCTCACTAAGTAGCTGAGGCTGGCTGCGAATCCAGATCCTCCAGTCTCAGCCTCCCAAGTACTGGGATTACAAACGTGCGCCACCACACCCGGCTCCTATTTTTATTTTTTAATTTGAAACAGGATCTCGCTAAGTTGCTGAGTATCTTGCTAAGTTTCTGAGGCTGACCTCAAACCTATGATCCTCCTGTCTCAGCCTCCTGAGTACTGGGATTACAGGCATGTGTCACCACTCCTGGCTTTAGCAAATTTTTTTTTTTTTGGTAGTAGTGATGGAACCCAGGGGCATTCTACCTCTGAGCTACACCCCTAGACCAATTTTATTTTTTATTTGGAAACAGGGTCTCGATAAGTTGCTGAGAGCATCACTAAGATGCTGAGGCTGTCTTTGAACCTGCGATCTTCCTGTCTAAGCCTCCCAAGTACTGGGATTACAAGCGTGCGCCACCACACCTGGCTATCTAGCAAATCTTAATTAACTACCATATGCTAGGCACCATGCTAGTCACTGGAGAAAAACAATAGGGAGCCAAATCAACTTTACTCCTGGATCAGAGCTTGTATTCCAATGTGAGAGGCAAATGCTAATCAAAGAGATCCACAATTTAGACTACAATTACAAACCCTGTCCAGGGCTGTGAAGAAAGGTATAGGAAGAGCACATTACAGAGACTTGACCCAGCCGGGAGGTCAGAGAGAGCTTCATGGAAGAAGTTATATTATTCCTGAGCACTGAACAATGAGTTCAGGGAATGAGAACAGCCTGTGCTAAGGCCCTGAGGTTAGAAGAAATGCAACATATCCAAGGGACTGAGAGCAGTCCTTTGTGGCTGGAGGGTGCAGATGGTGGTTGGAATGAGTCAAGCTGAGGCTGGAGAGGGAGGCAGGAGACATGACAGAAAGTGTGGAGTCGGACTTTGGTAAGGAATTCATCTTCTTTTCTTTTTTTTTTTTTTTTGTGGTACCAGGGATTGAACCCAGGGGCGTTCTACCTCTGAGTACACTCCCGGCCCTATTTTTTTTAATACTTTATTTTGAAACCGGGTCTCACAAAGTTGCGGAGGGCCTCACTAAGTATCTGAGACTGGCCACGAACCCAGATCCTCCGGGCTCAGCCTCCCAAGTACTGGGATTACAAGCGTGCGCCACCACGCCCGGCTTCATCTTATTTTCTTAAAAGCAATGGGAGGTCGTTTATTGGTGGGTTTCTTTTTTTCTTTTTGGTACTGGGGATTGAACCAAGGGTCATTCTACCTCCAAGCTACACCCCCAGACCTTTTTATTTTCAAACAGGCTCTCGCCAAGTTGCTGAGGTTGGCCTTGAGCCTGTGATCCTCCTGTCTCAGCCTTCCAAGTACTGGGATTACAGGTGTGTGCCGCCACGCCCGGCAATTGGTGGGTTTTAAGCAAGGAAGTGACCTAATGACATCCCATCCATTCATTCAACAGCAGATATAAAGTGAGCCCACACTGTATGTCAGGCCTAGTTTAGCCCCTGGGGACATAGCAATGCATGAAAGTCCTGGCTGAGCCTCTCTTCTGGGCAAGGGAGCTTATGATCTAAAATAGAAGAGCGGTTGTGGAAGCTGCTGCGGTGTTTTGTGCACTATAGTAGCAGTAGAGGAGGCACAGAGAGGTAGACGGCTCTGAGAAATGAGTGGCCAGCCCTGGCTCAGCCTCCAGTTACCCACCCAGAACAGAGATGTTTATCTCTCAGGTTGCTGCCTTTGGCCACGCAGCCATATGTTCTGAGAGCTCTAGTCCCTGCTCCTCCTCCACCAGATAGAAGGGATTCCCTGAGCATCATCCCAGAGCCCAGGCAAGCGCCTTCCAGGCAGCGGCTGGCCTCGCCAGGCCCCACCCACCCCACCCTTCCAGGCGGGCTCCGCGCCCAGCGCTGCATCCATCCATCTGGCTTGACATACATCAGTGTCAATCGCTGGCTGCAAAAGCAATATTTATAAATCACGTTTCCAAACTGGCTACACATTTGTACAAAGAAACAGATGGGTTGGGGTAGCCGTTTGTCACCTAGGATATTTATATGGAGAGGGGGAGGGGGCTTGGCTCTTTGCGGGAAGGGGCTCAGGGACCGGAGATGAAGATTCTCTGTGGCTTCTCTGACCTCAGCACACTGCAGCCACCCGGAGTTTATGCTAGGTGGTCACCTGGGAAGGGAGCTCCGGCAGCTGCTAACCAAAGAGAAGCAGCTGGGGCAGAGCCTGGGGTCACGAAGGCTTGTGAACCGAGAGAGATAGAAGCAGGGCTACCTGAGTCTCCTGGGGCCAGCTCAGGCTACCACTGAAATGATGCACAGGCCGGCGGGCTGCCCTGGTTGTCAAAATACTGAAATACTTCCGGAGGTTTACATAGCCATGCTCTGAGCCCCCCGCCCCCAGGCCCTTCCTGCTGCCTCAACCTCCAACTCTGAGGCAATCTAGCCACTGAGGGGTTAATGCCAGGTGCAGCAGGGGGCCTGTTCCGGTTTCGGTCAGGTCCTTCCTGATTGGTTATCTGAGCTACTACTCCAGATGTTTAGTATTTTTAATATGGCTCTGGAGAATGCGGGGGGGGGGGTTTGGCTCCAGAAGCCACCAAGGCCTCTCCTTTTGGGGGGTCAGGGTATAAAGGTCATGGGATGGACCCCAGACCTGTTCCAGGGCCACAAGGAACCAACATGATCTGGCCCCAGTGCCTCTCTGGCTCCATCTCCTCCCAGTCGGTCTCTCATTGGCTCTGGCCAGGCTGGTCTCCTCTGTTCCTTGAACATCCCAACCCTGCTTCCACCTCGGGCCTTTGACCTGCTGTCTTCCACCTGGATGGCTCTTAGTCCAGGTATCTGAATGGCTCACTCCCTCATTTCCTTTATCATCATCATCATCATCACCATCATCATCATCACCATCATCATCATCATCATCATCATCATCATTTTAGTAGTGGCACTGGGGATTGGACCCAGGGGCATTCTACTTCTGAGCTACACCCCCAGCTCTATCTTATTTTTTTTTTTTTTTTTTTGCGGTACCAGGGATTGAACGCAGGGGCGTTCTACCTCCGCGCTACGCCCCCGGCCCTATTTTTTTTATGCTTTATTTTGAAACCGGGTCTCACGAAGTTGCGGAGGGCCTCACTAAGGAGAGAGAGAGAGAGAGAGAGAGAGAGA